>PVKA01013140.1:0-55692 GCA_004027165.1 Ctenomys sociabilis
TTTACAGCTCAGCTTAATATTATGGCCCCACGATGTATACTTCATTTTTATACTTTTCTGCTGGATGGTTAAGACCTAGATAGATCAAGACTTATATACCAACACATGAACTTTATATTTCTTATGTGGTCAGTGAAGTCCTCTCAGGGTTTATCTTGTAGTCCTGTACATTATTCTGTAGATCCTTTGTCTGTGTCATTCATGTGGATGAGTCATGGCCAATGCTTGACCTGTTTGTTCTCTGTGAGAGCTTGAGAGAAAGTTTTCTCTTCATGTGACTCTCCTGAGGCACACTATAGAACTTCAATCTCTTTCCTCTGTGGCTCCATAATCTCCTTATTCAGAAAATTGGGAGCTCACCTGAGTTTCATGATGTTGCAGTACAGGTTCTCCTATGTCCTGAGTCTTCGCTGACCTTGAAAGGCTAGGGCCAATATACTCCCAATTTTTGTGAAAGATAAGTGAAGCTATAATTTAGCCAGTATCACAGGCAAATTTAGGTTCCTAATCTCATATTTAGTATTCTTTATACTATACTGTCTGCCACAAAATTATGTGCCTGGGTTCTAAACAGAAGTATAGGATACAATCTGTAAAGCAGCACAGGTAGTTAAAAGAGGCAAGGTTAATTAATGCTATATAATTAGAAAGGATAAAACTGATAGCAAAGAGAGAAAAAAGCATGTATATTTGTATGTGTGGGACCATCTGGGCAATTCTTCTACAAGGGGTCTTCATTTGGGCTGAGTCCGATGCTATCACCATGTACTGGTATGTACAGAGTTGGCTAGGACTTCTCCTTACCCCTTTGTCTTTAAGCAGTGTATATCAGTCCAGCAAAGAGGACAGGACAGTGTTTCCCTGTCCCTGCTTGCTTCCATGTATGATCTGGGACATGTAGGACTAAGAGCCAGCACTCTATGCAGCCAGCTGGGATTCAGCCTGGAGAAAAAAGGCTATGATTTCCCAGGACTTAAAAGATTACACATCAGAAAACACCAACTCCAAAGCATTAGATACTATCTACCTCAACTGTGTTATGTAGATTACTTTTTTCAAATCTTTTTCTCAGCATATTGCAGAGATAATTACAGGCCTCCTACCTAGCCTAGCTCACAGCACTCACTACTTCCTGCCATTTTTATAGTCACTCGTCTTCAAGCCCCTTCTTTCCTTACTAATTAATAAGATTTAGCCCTGGGTTGAGGTCTTTGTTCCACATAGCTATCATCATGGTTGGACTTAAGACCCCCTGGCTCCCCATAACCACAAATAAGCCTTCATGTCTCTATTCTAGCCATGGGTTGCACTGGAAGTGGTAGACTGGAATTTACTAAAATTCCAATAACTAAGGGCTGGCGAGATAGTGGACTAAGCACTTGCTTAGGCAAATGCAGGGATGGGGGCTTGATCCCCATCACCACATGCTGGCCCTGCCCCCAGTTGCACTGAGCTGGCCACCAAGACCAGATGTGTTAGTAGTGCATGCCTGCAAACCCAGTGCTGGGGAGGCTGAAAACAGGAGGATCACTATAAGTTCGAGCTGCTTAGTGATATCCTGTACCAAATACATTTAAAAAAATAAAATAAAATAAAATTCCAGTAACTTTTCCATGGGTTTATAAATATAAACTTCCTGGGCCACAATGAGGACTAGAAAGGGCTCTTTTTATACTTCTTTTGTAAAATTATCCAAAATGTCACCATGTCTATAAAATAAACATAAAGCAGAATCTGCCTTTATATAGCCAGTGTTAGAATATCAAGCTGCAACTTGAAAGGTTATTGTCAGCTCTGAAAACAGGTAAGACCTCAATTTCTGTTTTCAAAGGATTCTGAGGAAGGAATTAGGAAAAGATTATGAGAATAACAGATTATGTAGATCAGAGAAAAAAATAGTCAAATGGTGGGAATTAAGGGATTTTTTTTTCTTAAAAAATTAGAAGGATTTAAAAGTTGAGTACTAATAAAACTGAAGAGAACTAGATTGTAATACCTATCAAACAAGTTCAAGAAAAAATAATATTCATTTCCAAGGATATGTTGTAAAGGAACCTAAAAAACAGAGGAAAAAAAAGTTGTACAAGTAAATATAACATGTTAGGAAATAAGAAGATCTGGCAAAAATTATGCTGTAGTAACTGTCAACTCTTAAGTTTTGTTTGTTACTATTCAGAAGGATTAAAGAGAAACATTTCAAAAGAAGCTATTATTCTTCCCATTCACTTTCTCCCCACCAACACTACCAGCTTTAAAACAAAAACAGCTCTTTTATTCTTCTATTAAACTAGGATACCTTCTAACACTATTTAATAGGATCCCTAAAAAGTTTGGTTTTTAAATTATGTCCTTAACTTTTTATGGGAGCCAGAAAAAAAACAGAAACAAAAACTGCCACAATAGTCATTTTTCAATAGTTACAAAAAGAAAATCTACAAAATACAAAGAATCATCAACTGCACATAATAAACAATAAAACATGAAATTACTATCTATAGTAATTAAAATAGTACTTTGCCATCGCCAACAGGATATAGTTTTACTAACACTATTTTATCCAAACTGTTATAAACATCAGTATACAAATAGTTGTCTTTGAATTTATCTTGAATGCTTTCATATAGATCATAAAAATTTGGAAGAGAGGACAAACACTGAAGGAATCCAGCAAAATAATGCAAGCAAGTCAAATGAATAATTATTTTTCCAAAAAAAGGAAAAGGTTCTGAACAGCAATAAACACATAAGCCAAAAAAGTATAAAAGTATTTCATTTTTATAAATATAAGTAAAACTAATAGCCGCTCTATATTTTCTCTAATGAATGACTATAAGAGAAAGTTTTACTTGAATGCATGCATTCTAATATTGCAAACAACTATAAAACAATTCCAGGCTTCAAAATGTGCTAAACACGTTTTGACAGCAAAACAAGGAATGAAATCATTTCCTGTTAATTATCTTTCAATATTTCCTTGTTAACATAAATTAAAATCAGCTACCACATACAATCCATGGAGCAGTATATATGAAAGCAAAAAGAACATCAGTAAGGTACAGGATTTTTTTTTTTTTGTATTTTTTTTTTTAGGAAGGATCTATAGGGTATTCAGGGTCTTACTACTAGATCAGACTCATAGTGATCAACCTGGTTACAGCCTCCCAAGAGCTGGGATTATAGGTGCATGCCACCACACCCAGTCTCAAGGTACAGGATTTTACTAAAGTGAATTAAATAATTAACCATGCTAATAACTTATATATTTAGAGTCATAGAAACAAAATAGCAAGTAAGTGAGAGGAAATATGAATAAAACAAATGCTCCCAAGTCAGACTTCTCAAGTTAATATTATGAAGTATATACCTTTAAGGGAAATCCACACTTTAGGCTATATTTCCTACTAAGGCCTCAGTTCCCTGTCATTCTGTGGAGGTCTGTCTCCTTTCGTCTGAAATCTGTTCTTGTGAGGCTGAATTCCCTAGTTTGTCCTCAATTATTGGCCAAATTCTTGGGACTAAAAGATGCCTCTTTTATTAAACAGTGTTATACATTAATTTCTTAACAGAATTCCTGTTTAACATATAAACAAATATTGTAAATAAACACAAAGCTTTCCCAGTTCCTCTTTCTTCAAAAAAAATCCACTCCCACACCTAAGTGGCAGCAAAATCAGACTTGCAATATTTACAGGCTAAATTGTTGCTTATTAGTAATCAAATCCAAGGCAACTTCCAAGCTACACAAAATGGCTAGGATATAATTTAACATTTATTCTGCTACATACTATTAATATGATTTGATGTGATTATGAAAAACTTTCAGCATGGTTAACACTTTAGATATTAGTATGAATAATAACTGGCTATGCCATTTTCTACCCCTTCTTGACAAATTCCTTTACCCATACTTCTCTACCCCTTTCATCTTCTCCTGGTATGTAAGAAGTAAATTATTCCTGGCACCACTATAACTAAAAAGACAAGTGCCCCACAGTAAAATCCACTCTTCAACAACTGCTTGGATTAAGCCCTCTGAGTATTTCCTGGTAAAAATAAGGAAGAGAATAAAATTCAAACTATGTTTGCAAACTAAGGTCATGGAAAAGGAGGCATTTTAAATTTCACAGATTAATTCTAAAAGGAAGCAAACCCTTAAATTCCATGCTGAACAGTATTATTAATATAACCTTCAAAAAACCAAGTGCATACATGGTTATCCTTTAAAAAGAAAAGTCTTCTGGTAATAGGTTTTCAAGTTTACTATTGCAAATGCATGCTATTCTACAAAACTTTCATCAAAAAAATCTGAAATTTTTATTTTTCCAAAGGATATTATTGCAAAAATTTCATTCTGCAGTTAGAAATCATAGCATTTTTTCTCACCTTGAATTAAATAAAAATGTAAATGTGATCCTATACTATTTACTAGTTTTTATTTCATATTTATTTATTTATTTATTTATTGGAACCAGGGACTGAACTCAGGCCCTTGCGCTTGCCAAGGAAGCACTTATTCCACTGAGCCATTTCATTTTTTAGTCATTTGGTTTTCCTATAATACTAAATTACAACCTGAGAAATGAAAATTCCAAGAACCTTCAATGGCAAATGAACAGAATTTTCTAATATACCATATGTTTGGCAATTATTGGTATCATCACTGATTACTAATAGCCATTATAGTCACAATGAATTTTTATTTCCCCAATGCTTCTCAAAATTAGTAAAGCTGTTTGATGAAACAAACTAGAAAACCATTAAGTTCACAAATCACTAGATTTTTAATTCAATCATTAACTATTTTTAATGTTAATAAAACTTTCATGTTTAAGAATGTATATACAGCATTAATAATTTGAGGGTTTCTTCCCTGAAATACACTTTTCATTAAGGAATACCTATAAAATATCATCCTAAAAAAATGGGAGGAAAGTTTAAATCTTCATTTCTATCACTTTAATTACCAAAAAGCCGCTTACCGTGGTATCTGAAGCCTCAGACCGCACATCTATGTTTAGCGATGTGCTCTCAGCTACAGAACCAGATCCCACAGCTGAATCTATAGTCCGAACATCCTCCTCCTCATTTTCTCTAGCCTGAAATATTTTAGTGGTATAAATCATACAACTATTAAAAAGGGCAATAGATAGTAATAATGGATGGCATGATTTTTTAAAAATGCTACCTCCTCTGGGTGTCATCAGAATATCTACAGAGATAAATTACAAAAGTAATTCACCATGTCATTAAAAAGTCTAAAACTTACAAGGATTTTTTGGAGAAATCTCATGTATGATTTTTCTTGTTCTTTAAGGTGATCTATTAGATGAGTAAGACGCTCAACATTAGCAGATCTTTCATTTTTCTCTACAAGATCTTCTCGCATGGAACTGGCTTTGGTAATATAGTCACGAATTTGAACAAGCCTGCTTACAATCTGCAGAGAAAATACCAAAAAAGAAAATTAAGAAATGGGCATGGTAATATACCTCTGTAAACTTGGCACTCTGGTAGGCTGAGTGACGCAAGAGATCTTCAAGTTCAAGCCCAGCTTGGGCAATCCTAATGACTTTGTAAGACCCTGTCTCAAAAAGATAAAAAAAGAGCCAGGCGTGGTGGCGCATGCCTGTAATCCCAGCACTCGGGAGGCTGAGGCAGGAGGATTGCTGTGAGTTCAAGACCAGCCTGAGCTACAAAATGAGCTTAAGGCCAGACTGAACTACACAGTGAGACCTTGTCTCAAAAAGACAAAAAAAATAAAAAATAAAAAAAGGGCGGAGATACAGCTCAAAGTGAAGGCCCTGGGTTCAAGCTCTAGTACTAAAAAAACAAAGAAAAGCAGAGGGAAAAGAAGAGAGGGGAGAAAGAAGAAGGAAGCACAACAGTACACAAATGTAAAATTCAGCATAATTATATAGCAACAATTTTACAGATTTTTATTTCAACTAGAATAACCCCAAATAAGTCTAAGGTTTATCTTATGGATGCATACATGCAAAAAACCTGAATCACACTTGGATTTTAACAAAAACATAAATGTCAATACTCCAACTAGCATCAATTTAAAAATAAATCTGAAAATAACTTTACATGAAAATTTTATTAGTAAAACAAACTATATCAAACTATTTTAATATAAAATTTCCTAATATTTACATATTTCTTTATTCATAACTGAAAGTATTATACTTTCCAGCACAGTAGCATCACCATTTAAAAAATTTCTTATAAAAGTCTAGGGCCAGGGAGAACTCAGTTGAATAAGTGCTTCTCTGGGAAGTGCAAGGGCCAGAGTTCAATCCCTGGTTCTGCACCAAAAAAAAAAAAAAAAAAAAAAAAAAAGTCTATTAATCATATTGCTTCTAATGTTCTTTACTAAAATGTGTGAACTTGAATATCTTCATGCTCCTTTTCCAATCATTTGGAAATTTTAAAATTGTTTTATGTCTTTACTTACTAAATACAGGGTCTTACATAGTTCAGACTTGTAGTGACCCTCTAGTCTCAGCCTCTCCAGCACTGGCATTACAGGGATGGATCACCATGCCTGATTTCTGGGCCTGAAGTATGGTGTGCCCAGGGTTCCAGGGCTGGCACAGCATGCAGTATCGAGGATCAAACTCGGGTTCTTGGGCTTGCCAGGCAGGAACTTAAGATTGTGAGTTATTTCCACAGACCGAAAATCTTCTTAAAAAAAAAAATCTTGTCTTAAACCTGACGGATTAAGGAAGAGGGCCCAGGAAATAGTTTACTTGTATCTAAATAAAACTGCTATGTGTATAAACTAATATAATTTTTAAATCTTAATGTTTATACTTTTAGATTTGTGAAAAAAAGCAAAACACATTTTACTACCTGGCTGCTCTCCATTGCAGGCTCTCCTCTTCCATCTTCTTCAGAGATCTGATAGTTTTGCAAAAGGTCATTACTTAATGCAGAAGCAAACAACTCTTTACATTGTGCTGACCCAATCTTTTCTCTCTTTTGAAGACTCATAACAGCATCTTTGCTCTTGTTAGTATTAATCTGCATAGGCAAAAAGTTGAAGGGCTTTCTGTTTTCACCAGGCTGACGTTTGTTGTTAGCAGCTGTTGCTCTTCCTTGAGAATCACTTCCAATGCTTCTCTACATATAAAAAAGAAATCAAATCATATAATCTTTTCACAAATTAAAGTAATTCCAAAGTTCTTAGTTTCACTGTCAGATATTTCAGGAGGTATGCATGAACAGATTTTAATAAAATTTCAAAAAGCTTCAGATCTAGAAAATTCTTTTACTAAATTGTTAATTTATCCAAATTAAATTAACAATTCCTACTCATTTTGTGAGACAATTCAACTGATTAACATGAAAATTAGTTTAAGTACTAGGACTATGGGCAACATTTGTAATTTACACTGCTATTTGTTGCTTGCTTACAAAATTTTTATAGCCTCTGGACTCAATCAACAGAAAGATTTGGAGGCACTATCTGCAAAAGTATCTGGTTTAGTACCTGGCATACAGGCACAACACCTAATCATGTATGTCACCACTGTCACATTAGCCTTGAGGGTACTTTCAGATGTCAATATACAACAGTATTTCTACATATGTGAAAACTAGTTCACCCTGCAAAGGTAACAGTAAAATATTGTTTAATAGTGCATCATCTGCATGTGTAAACATCATATTATCTCCCCAGTGGAAGAAAATGAAAGAGTAAATAATATCCAAAAGGTACAATGGATATTGTGAAAGGGACAGAAAATGTTCAAAAAGGAAAAACTGAGATGAGAGAAAGGAGAAAAAAAAGAAGAAAAAACATGCATACAGATAGCTAAGATAACTGTACTACTAAGTTCTATTAGTTTATGGAAAGGAACAGTTAATGCCTAATTTTTTTAAACAACTTTGCATGTTTATATCTGGTAATCTCAACAACTGCTATGAAGATAATAATATGCAATACAACAACCACTGTTGATTTCATATCATCTTGAAATTCTGTAGTGTTCAAAGTCTTACTTTTTATTCCCTTTAAGAGAAAAGCAGTTATCTTTTCTATTTACTTTTAGATCTAAACTTAATTTCAGTGAATATAAATACAAATGCTTTATTCTAAATTTGAGGTAATTCAGCACATCCCACATTTTTTCTCAATAAATAATTGGATCCTAGTCACTTCATAACAATCTTATTCAGTCAGTAACATTTACAGTTTCATAATGAAATAACATAAATTAGCTATTAGCACAGTAAGAAAATCCAGAAAAAATATGTCTTTGGCAAGTTTACAAATATCTTAGACTATTTTCCACCAAAGGACAGTACTTTGATCACTGATTAAAGTTCTTTCCATATATGGAAACTTCAAAACTAAGCAGCTCAATCTTTTACTCTTAAGACAAACGACCTAACCCATTTTAGTATTCCTGCAATTGTAACTTGACCTTCCAAATAATTCACAAACCTGATCTAAATCACTGAAGTTAATCCGCTGTTTAAGTTTCTCTAACTCTGCCTGCTCTGGGACAGACATTTGAGTCATGTATCTACTGTGGGGAAATGTATGTGGAGTCTTTGTTCTTCGCCTTCCAACTCCTGGTGATGACTCCGGAGAAATATCATTAGTTACTCTTTTATCACTTTCTACACCAAACTTTTTCTTATTCTTTTCTGACGATCTATTTGCCTTCTTCTGTTGGCTACCCCAATCCTTTAAAAAAAAAGAAAAGCAAAGTTAATATGCCCTCTATTGGTATGCTGAAAACATTGATCAAGATTTAAGTCGTCATATTCAGAAACAAAAGCTAAAGTTCTTGTTATATAGGTCTTGCTTTATCTTGGTCTTAACCATCCAGCAGAAAAGTATAAAAACCTGAAGTATAAAAAGTAAAGCCATATTATAAGACTCAAGTCAACAACTTCTGACATTGCCCATCATACAGAAAACTCAATACTATCATGGACTACGGGACTACCTTGCTGAATTCATATACCTATATTTAAATGACAAAACTAAACAAAAAAAGGGGATACAAATGAACGACCATTTTGTATCTGCATATTCAAAATAATTAAGATAGATATATAGCTACATTCTGTTAATTCAATGAAAAGAGGGATTTGTTTTAATAGTGTTTGTAAACAGGATATCATGTCTGCATCTCATACAACAAATGACCACTAAGAAAACAATATGCAATGTATTAATTATTGATACTGTCCTATTAATTCGATTTGAAACTGTCTCACTGCTATTTCTCAATAAAATTATGGAAAAAATAAAATTTTTTTAAAAGATTTAACTTTTTTTTTTACATAAACATACATTTTCAATGACACTTACAGTAACTATTTTTCTCTTCATTAGATCTATCCTAATGTCATAGCTTGTCCTTAGAAAACATAATAATTTCCTATTATACAGATAAGTAACAAATATAAATTCCTAAATCGCAACCCTAAATTCAATCTAAATATTCTCAATGCCCTTTTGAAATTGTTTCCTATTCATAAATTAAACAGTGAAATATATTATTTACTGGCCTCCTATACAATCAGTATGTATGATAAAAAGAAGACAGACCTAAAATTGGCCTGGGAGCTACAGTAGTTATTGTTTTCTGAAGAAATACACCATTATGTGACCCTAAGCGATTTATCTAACTCCCTAAACTCTATCTTCTAATCTCTAGAATAGTGTTACCTTTAAAACAGATTTAAATGTAACAAACATCTAGAACAATTCCCAGTACTTAATAAGCAATAATTGTTATTATTATTTTATAGGCAAAAATATACATAATGTCATTATAATGACAAAAAATGTTTAATATTTCAAATAGAAAACCCATTATTTAATTATACCCACCTAACCTAATTCACTGAACAAAACACCTAAAAATTTCTACTTTTTGTGTACCAAGAAGCTTTTTAGTTACTATTTTAATAAAACCATAAAATCATTTTTATTTATAACAAAACATTTCTTTATGAACTAGCCTTCCTCCCCATCCATGTGTGAGTGTTCCTACCAAATTTAAATAATATTTGCTTTACCCTTTCGTGGCCAAAGATGACTGGAAATGCAATGCATCTCTAATCCAAATTAGAATAATATTTTAAAATTCAAATTTGAAACTAAAAGGTAGTCTGTACACAACTGTAGCTATAAATGAAAATTCTAGGATAATGGAACATTCACACACATTTTTTTTCTTTTTAATGTATTTGGGACTAGGTCTCACTATGTAGCTTATACTCATAGTTATCCTCCTGTTTTCAGCTCCCCAGCGCTGGGATTACAGGCATGTGCCACTAGGTCCAGACCACCAGGCCCAATCTCTGAGACCAGTGCAGTGCACCCAGGGGTGATGCCAGCACGGCATCTCGTGCTCGAGATCGAACTCCAGTCCCTGTGCTTGCCTAAGCAGGAGCTTAACCTACTGAGCTATCTCACCAGCCCTTCACATATATTACATGGACAAAAAAGAGAAAAACAAGCATTCAAATTAATGAGATAGTAATTTCCAATAGTTTTCTAGGTCCTTTTTCCAGTCCCTTCCTAAAACTCTTTATCATAGTTTCCACAACACCTTTTTATCCTTTATTAAATTTCCTTTTTGGTGGAAACTAACTCAAGTTGATTTCTGTTAGTAGCAAACCAAAATGTCTTCAACTAGTAATCAAGAGCCTGCAGTCCCTTAATAAATTAGCTCACAGTGTTTACAAAGACTTTCAGCAGTTAGGTTTGGTGAGAAGAAAGTTGCACTTTAATATTAACAGTCAATAACACACCATTAAGTAGTAAGCTATTTTACCATATTGTTGAGTCGGTCATCAATACTCTCATTGCTCCAGTTTGGTAAATCCTGATCATTCATGCTTTCTTCAAAAGGTCCACCTCCTGTGGCCATACTGGCTTCTAACAATTAATTTTCTGCAAAACAATAAAAAAGATGCCTTTTAAGATATGGAACTTCAATTGTTAAATACACTCATGAAACCAAAGTACAAATAAATCTTTGAAGCACTAATTTTATGAAATAAAAGAGGCACTGTTAATCATATATCACAAATTAATTTAGTGGCTATTACACTATTACATTAACATGAATTAAGCAGTGGGAGTAGTGAGAGAAGGAAAAAACACTCTATCCAAAATATATACTGGCCTGCATTCTTCACAGTCCTAAAAGGCAAAGTAATAAGGGAAATTAAACCCTACCAGAACTCCAAAGAAGGAACGCATCTCTGTTCCAGTAATGAATTTGGAATATTTATAATTGATACCCCAATAACAGGGGCATAAGTTTGGGTCAAAGATCTAGAAGTTCTAAGTGCTCTGATGAAACAAAGGGAGAAAGAAAAGACTCAGTATTGCTAAGTAAGATGATGAGATGGTGACCACAGAGTAGCAAATCAAAGTGTGGAGAAGGGTCAAGAAAATCCAAGAGTGCACAGGCTAGAAAGATATTAAGAACAATGATGCCTATTTCTATATTCATAGTTCTCCCAATCTTGATAAAGTCCACTAAAACCACAAATTTCCTCCAGTGGAACATTTTTTATACACATGAAAGTAAGGGACTTAATGCTTTACCTAGTCAAAGACAGGAGAAAGAAAAGTATCAACAATGAAAGGTTCAGAAGGAGAAATGTTCATGAGAAAAGATTTCTACATGTTCTTGTGGAGGACTGTGGATTTCCCCTAGCTATAAAACTCTGCAGACTGGTGGAAGGACAAGTAAAGGAAAAGCAGTTGAGATAATTTTATATAAAATTCAAGGGACAAAAAAAGACATCAGACTATTAATAAGACAATATTTAGAAGAGTTAACAAAATTTTATAAAGGTCATTCAGTTATACGGGCAAAAACAGAACACATATACAAACTGCACTGACTCTAAGATCCTAATCCATCACTTTTAGCATAGCACAACAAAGGATTATCATCCATGGCCAAGCAGAATTTGTTCCATGGTTGTTCAAATTCTAGAAGTTAGCATAATATATTACATTAAGAGATTACATAGCAAGTTCAATTTTGTCAGTTCAAAATAAAAAATGCTGTGACAAAATCCAACATAATACTAATTTGAAAAAAATCTTAGAAAATACAAATACATTTATACTTGCTCACAATATTTTAATAGTTTCTATTTTTTTCAATGAGTGTATGTTACTATAATAATTTTCTGAAGAGTTGAAGAGTAGTTAAACAGTAAATGTTAAATATTTAAAATATGACAGACAATTCTATTAAAAAAAAAAGAACAAGATAGGAAGGTCACAAAACAGTTACTTAATATTTCTGAAGTTTAATCAAGCAAAAAACTATGAAACAAACATTACTTTTCAAAGTGGTAAAGCACCTACTTAGGCAAGCGCAGGGACCAGGGTTGGATCCCCGGTCCCACATGCTATGTCAGCCCTGCCCTGGCGCATCTGAGCAGGCAAGTGAGTCAGAGCACAGTAGCACAAGCCTGTACTCTCAGTGCTTGGAGGCTGAAAAACAGGAGGATCATTGAGTCTGAGCTGCATAGTGAGACCCTATACCAAATACATAAACGAAGAAAAAAAAGTGGCATCTTAAGATGCATTTAAAGAACTTCAAAAGTCACCTACTGCCACTTTAAAAATATAATGATGTCACTTACAATAATAACAAAAATACAAAATATCTGGAGATAATGTAATTTTGTTGCTTGTGAAAAAAACTATGAAAATGTTAATGAACAAGAGAAAATCTGAAAAAGACTAAAAATTGCAAATATCTCTTTTTAAAATATATTGGCTTGATGTAGTTAATAAAAATCCCAGGGCCAGGGATAAAGCTCAGACACAGTGCCTGTATGGCAAATGCAAGGTCATCAGTCCGATTCCTGCTACAATAAATAAATAAATAAATAAATAAATAAAAATTTAAAAGAACAACTTTCTGTCACTTCACCAATAAAAATCCCAATGTGATTCAAAATATATTCAAATTTCAATATTCAAAATGATACTGAAATTTATTTGGAAGAATAAATCTGAAAAAAATTAATTATCTGGAAAAGAACAGCAGTCATAGAAGCCAGGAGGGTAGAAATTGATCCAAGCTACCTAGCCATAAGTATTTAAATAGTGAAATTGGTAATAACTAAAGAAAACCTTCAATTTACCCATTATGAAAAGTTAATCGCTACTAATATTTATTTTGTTTACTATATGACAAGCACCACCTTAAATTCATTTTACAACCATTATACTATTCTTTGTTGACAATTCTGATTGGACAAATTGCTAACAATTTTTTAAAAGATTTATCTAGCATGCTGCAAACAGATACTAACAAAAATTTTAAATAAAGATTTATTTAGAGCCTAAACAGCTTTAACTGACACTCTCCATCTCAATCATGGAACATGGAAAACTGACTTGCATTACTATTTTCTTGTTATTAAGATATGTTTTTAGATTCTATTTATTCTTATTAAATAGAATAAATAGAATTTATTAAATTATTATTCTATTCTTATTAAATTCATTCTATTCTTATTTGAATTGTTTTTTAACCTAGCAATATTTTAAAGTAGTATTTTATTCTTGGTATTATGGTATAAACAGCTTTTATTTGAAGAAATTTAAGCTTCAGTATTAAATGAGAATTAACTGTTAAATGGGTGGTACTTGGATGTGTGATCCTATGCTCTTCCATTAATCTGAAACTCTAAACTGGAGGGAAGTAGATATACAACTCAAAAATAATATACCACTCTAATTGAATCAACAAAACTTTCACTATATCAAGTATCATAGTATATGTCTATTTTATGGTAATCACATAGGACATAAATGTATTTATTGTGTGTGTGTGTGTGGTGCCAGGGATTGAACTCTGGACCCCGCGCTTGGCAGGCAAGCACTTATTCTAATGACCTATCTCTCCGGCTCCCAAATGTATTTATTTTTCATTAAAAATGTTTAAGAAAGGGCTGGCAAGATAGCTCAGCGGTCTAGAGCGCCTCCCAGGGACCGCGGTTCGAGCCTCAGCACCACATGCCATGCCAGCCCCTCCCCTCAGGGACGGCTGAGCTCACACCCTACCCCCGCGAAAAAAGAATCCGTGATGTATAGCGAGACACTGTAATAAATAAAGGATTTAAAAAAAAAATGTTTAAGAAAAATTGTACATATTAATGCAGTACCACACAGTGTAATGTTTAAATGAGGTTAACATACCTAGCTCCTCAAAAAATTACCATTTCTTTATGGTACAATTTTTTTTTTTTTAATCAAGGGCAGGCCTTGATTTAGCTCAGTGGACTAAAGCACCTGCTTAGACAAGAGTGCAGGGACTGGGGTTTGATCCCCAACATGCTGTGCTGGCCCTGCCCCTGGGGTGCGCTGAGAAGGTGCACCCCCCTGTAATCCCAGAGCTTGGGAGGCTGAAAACAGGAAAATCAATCAGTGTCCAATCTGTATAGTGAGACCCTGTGGTCTCTGTACTAAAATACAGAAAGAAAGAAAGAAAGAAAGAGAGAGAGAGAGAGAGAGAGAGAGAGAGAGAGAGAGAGAGAGAGAGAGAGAGAGAGAGAGAAAATAAATAAATTAATTAATTCAGAATAGGGGCCAGGGAGATAGCTCAGCAGCATAAGCACCTGTCTGGCAAGTGCCAAAGCCCTGAGTTCAATCCCCAGTACCAAGAAAAAAATAAAAAATAATCAGAAAACCAACAATGTATTAAACAAATTTTGAAAACAGACAGCCATAAATTTTTAACAGAAAATTCTTATTATTTGATATCTTTAAAAGAGCAATTATGTAATGCATTTAACATAATTTCTTCTCATATTCATCTTATATTATTCACTTTCTAAATTGCCCTTAACAGGGGACCTGCCCATTAGCTCCGCTGTTTAAGTGACTGATTAAACAAAGCAATTAGGATGCTGTGGTTCAATCACCAGGATCACGAGATTCTCAGGCCTTACCACACCGCCCTGAAGGCAACCTGAGCCAGCCACCAACCACAAAAAAAGCCTTCTAAATTAAGCTTAACAATTACATAACCTTTCATCAATAAACTTGCATTCTCAAGCACTGACTTTTAATATGTGGCAATATATTATAAACAAAAAACATGTTCAAATTAATGGTAGACAACTAAAAGAACAGTCAACTGTAGACATAACCAACTTAAAAAGTAGAAAGTTCATTAAAAACAAAGCCAATTATTGTAACAAAAATCTGAAGGAGATAGCCTGAGATTACATGGATTAGAGGAGCCATGCACCTGCTTGTTATACTACAAATTCAAAAGTAAATGGGCTTAATTCAGTGAAAAAATTTCTAAAAGTACTGTATAAATCATTCTAGGAACAGTTAAGAGACAAAAGATAGAAAAAAAATAAAGTGGCATGCCAAGAAATATCAAATTAAACAGCAACAAACCCAATTTTTTTTTTTTAATTTAGATAGGGCCCTCAATCAAGCACTGGTATTTGAATAACAGTCTTCATCAATAGCTTTTTAGCTATTAGGCAAAAACAAAACAAAACAAAACACACACACACACAAACACAAAATGACGTCCACTACCTTTTAAGGAACTAGTTTTCCCGTTGGACACTTCAAAGCTGTTGTCTGATAATTATTTTTTTTAATTCAGTAAATTTTTACACGGAGTAATAAATAATATAGTCTAAAATGTCTAGGAAGTCAATAAAGAGGAAAACTATTATCAATATTTTAATCATTCAGAAAAATACTGAAATCCCCCAAACCAAACAGCAAAGTGATTATGTTAACATCTATTCTGGAATATAATGAAAACAACCCCAATTACACTATCATCCATTTAAAGACCTACATAAACGTTTACTCTTTCTGATGAATCAATCATTAACTTCTGTCAAACTATTCAAAGACCCTGAATATTCAATGACGAAAACGTGTATATTTTAAAACGAGCCTCTTCATAATAAAATAATCATGTCACTATATAAACGCAAGGTGCACCTGTAATTTAAAAATTCAGTTTAGAGCTGGGGAGATAATTCAGCAGCAAAAGTGCAAGGTCCCGAGTTTGATCCCCAGTACTGCCATAAATATTCAGCATTTTAGTGGCATCCACTTGCCCTCACCAGGAAGGTGATGGGGAAAGAAAGGAGCAGGTGCACCAGAAGCTGTTAACAGCACGTACTCCCGCAACCAGGAGTCGTCTTAAAAGCTGTTATGCGAGTGGGGTCGCCAGGCGCCCAGAAAGCCCGCTTCTTCTAGGGCCAAACACGATCTGTTACCCACAGTTCACACCATATGCACCTCATACCAGTCAGGAAAAAAAGAAAAGACAAGATGAGGTGAGCCCCAAGGAGTGGGCCGCGAGACAAAAAGTTCGCTCGCCCAGGCGCTCCAGCGGGGCCTAATATCTAATCCTCATCTCTGCAGAAGCGACGCTTCCCCCCACCCGACTGCGTCCGTTTCCCCCACTCTTAAATGCATTTGCAGTAAAAAGCGCAGAAGACAGAGCACCAGGGACACGAAGGAGACCTACTCAATTAACGTTCCCTTCCCATAAAAGAACCAACTCTCGGCCCAAGTCAGGACCGTCTACACCGGCCCTCAGCACTAAGAATACAGCGGAAAGCCCGCCGCTCACTGACCGACCCAAACTCCAAACAGCATTCCACAGCCGGCCCGCGCCACCCCGGAGCTCCAGGCGTCCACAGCCCCGCACAACGGCCAGGGACGCGCGCAGCCCCCACCCCGCTTCCAGCGCCCTCGAAGGGAGCCCCGTGCGCCTGAACGCAGGGCGGCCTCCTCCCGAGGACGAGGCAGAGAAGAGGGGTGGGGGCAGCAAGGCCCAAACGGGCTTCTCAGTAGCCAACGCGTCCCAAAGATGCTCACCCGGGAGATGGCGGACTGTCTGCCCATGGGACGAAAAGCGGGCAGTGAGGGCGACCCAGGATCCTGCAGAGGACGCGAGGGCCCCAGGCACGGCCCAACGCTGTCAAGAGTCCCACAGCCGTTGCTCTTCCGCCCCTATGGCTCGCTGCCCCGGTTGCCAGGGGCCCGGACGCGCAAGCCTTACCTCTTAACGAAGTAGCCCCTCCTGCCACGGGTGGAGCGGCGGTCAGTCCCGAAAGCCCGCCGAGTGCGGGCGGTCAGTCCTGAGAACCCGCAGAGGAGGTTCACAACGCCCCCGACGGCCTAGAGCCCAACGGCCCCTTTTCTACTTGAGCTTCTCGGCGTCAACCGCCGCAGCCACCGCCATCTTAGGATCTCACTGTGGTGGGAGAAAGGGGGCGGGGGAGACTGCAGAGGGGGCCACGCGCGGCGAGACTTGCGCCGTCTCCTCAGCAACCGCCGCGCGGGGGCGAGAACTAGCTGGACGCGGAGCCGCAGTGCGATCTCTCTGCGAGCTACAGTTAGGTCACGTGACTCGCGGGAATCTGTGTTGTCCCTTCTAGACCTTTAGCCTAAACGAATTACACAAACTACTAGAGACTACATATCCCAGAATGCCCACTCAACGGTGTGTTGAACGCGTAGTCCGGCCACAGGCAAGGGACTACAAGTCTCAGCAGGTTATGCGCTCCCCTTCCTGTCCTGTGCGGAAGTGGATTGACTCCTGCGTCGGCCGGAAAGAGAGAAGGGGGAGCGTTCTTGTTTTCCGTGAGGGTGTCAGCTTCGGATCAGGCCGGAAGGAGGAAAGACTGGGATCTGTGAACCCACATACCGGTGATTAAGAGAAGGAAACAAAAGGACTTTTACAATGTCTAACCCCTAAATTTAACAAGAAAATCCACTGGAATTAAATAATTTGCTATATATTATACATAGTGGGTGTCTTAAATATTGTTAATATTTAAAAATAGGTGACTACTTACAGTTTAATCTTAGGAAATTGTCTCTGAACCTGTTTGTGAATTCCCCTCATTTGTATTGTTAACACCTCTGTTAACATTAGTAAATTGACAAGTAATCTGTAAAAGAACTTAATTGGGTAACATGGTAACACTTGAGTGTTCCTCAAAACATTAGAACACTTTCCAATTTTAGTTGCATACAAGGGCATTCTAGTTTTTAAAAGTTGGTAATTAAGAGATAAAGTTTGTAATGCAGAAGGTAAGCAGGACTGAGGAATTGATTTCTGGATTGCAACAATTGTTCTCAATTGCCAACAAAAACTGTTTGCAAGACCAATTAATAGAATGCATTTCAGATGAAGCACTTGTGCAGTTTGCTACTGCATTTAGGTTGGATCAGTGCTCTGATGACCATCGTGCAATGATGGCAGTATTGGTTTATCATATTAAAAAAAAATATTTTGTGTTTCTAATAGGTAAGTACTGAGATAAGAGAAGTATAGACCCTGCCTTTGAGGAGTTTATATTTTAATGAAGAAGGGGGAGGGGTGGTATGATGTAAATAAATTTTGCATTGTAAGAAAAAGTATCATGGGAACTCAAGGAACAG
This sequence comes from Ctenomys sociabilis, assembly GCA_004027165.1. Taxonomy (NCBI): domain Eukaryota; kingdom Metazoa; phylum Chordata; class Mammalia; order Rodentia; family Ctenomyidae; genus Ctenomys; species Ctenomys sociabilis. Next base: position 18,452 of record PVKA01013140.1, read on the forward strand.
TACAGCTAGCCAGTTGGGTATTTAGCATAGTCTAGAAGGCATTATTTTAATCCTACCACTTAGAGACCTTGAGCAAGTCACTTAACTTTTCTAAGGCTCAATTGCCCCATCTGTGAAATAGAGGCAGGAGAGAGCACAGCACTGCCCGCATTAACATATTTTATACCATACAGTGTTAAGAATTTCATTTTATTTAATTTTCTCAATAATCTTGAAAAGCTTAGTTTTACATAAAATCCATGTTACAAATGAGACAAGGTCTTGCTAAGTCACTAAATTGTCCATGCTGGGCACTTTGCTATAATAAGTCAAAGTTATAGCAACTCCACAGGATAGGATAGAACCTAGCTTGAAGCAGAGGTCTACCCTATTCTTGTAGGGCTTATTAGAAAGAAAAGAAGTCAGACATGGTAACACATTCCACCAGTTCTGGGAAACTGAGGTGGGAAGATTATAAATTTAAGTTCAGCCCAGTGAGATCCTGCCTCAAAGAATATAAAAGGACTTGGGATTTGCCTCAGTCCAAAAATCCTGGGTTTAATCCAAAAATAAAAAGAGCAATAACATATGGTGGATTCATTAAATAGTATCATTTTATGTATGTATAATTTTTAAATGGGTATAGAAGTGAAGCTATTGTCATGTTTCCTAAATTTATGGGTCCTCAAAATGTCAATACTATGATATGTTTGTTATAGCTTAGATCTAAAATGTCCCTGAAAACTCTCATGTGTACAGTGATTGGCTCACAAAGGCATAGCTGAATGTGCTATTAGGAAGGAGGCTATAGTGGAAAAGGTGGGTGAGTGGAGGGATAACCTGAAACAATGTAATCTTGTTCCCAGCTCCTCCCTTCACTGTTTCCTGGGTGCCAAGGGTTAAACAACTTTTTTCCCCATGCCCTTTCACCATGACATCCTTGTCTTGGAGCCATCAAACTATGGACTGAGCCCTCTGAAGCCAAATAAATCTGTCCTCCTTTTAATGTATATCAAGTATTTGACCCCAGCACTGATAAAGGTGTTATGTTTTATATTTAGATGTCCCTAAAGAGTTTCATGCGCTCATCAGCAGGGGTTTTTGAAGGTAACTGAATTACAAAGCCATATAGCTGAGCTACTTTTAGGAGGTATAATCTTGTTACAGGAAGTCACTATTACCTGTTATCTTTCAATGTTTTGTAATATTGTTTATCCACAGATGAATTGTGAGTATAGATGTAGCAGAAGCCCTGCCTTTTGTATTTCTTTATATCCCTAATGCCATGTTCATTAATTTGGTCTTTGAAACATTTTCTGCAAATAAATAAACAAATATTTTTGCAATGCCTAGTTCCAACCTGCAGGTGGCAATAGAACTTAAAGGAAAAAATCTTCATTGACAATTCCCTGTACTATTTATAATTGAATATTATTGTTCTTATGAGATTTTTGATATGAAAGAATATGAAAAAAATATAAATTATAAATTAGAATTGCAAAAACTCTCAGGAATCCAACTAACAAGAAAATAAAATTGATATATTTAAAGACCCCTCATTTTTTTCTCCAAGCTCAATTCTTTTTGCACACATAAATACTATTCTGAATTAGTGTTATCATTCCTTAATTTCTTCATATAACTATGGATACAGATACATAAATACTGTTTAGTTTTTGTTATTTTCAAACTTTATATAAATGGTGTACTGAATATATTCCTGCTTGACTTGCTTTTTCCATTCATCATTATCTTTCTCAGATTCAGCCATGTAAATGAATGTACATACAGTCTATTAAGTAAAAAGTAAAATAATTTTGAAACATATCTAAAGGGATGTATATGTGTGTGTGTGTGTGTGTGTGTGTGTATGTATGTATATATGTTATGTTATATATGTGTGTATCTCTTTCTCACACACACACACACTAAGGTACATACCCAGTCCTTTTTTTTAGCAGAACTGGGGATTGAACTCAGGCCCTTGCACTTGCCAGGGAAGTGCTTATTCTGTTGAGCCATCTTGCCAGCCCATCCCTAGTCCTTTTTTATTTTTTTGTCTTGAGACAAGGTCTTGCTAAGTCACTAAATTGTCCATGCTGGGCTCAAACTAGTAATCCTCTTGCTTTAACCTTCAGGGTACAGGAATTACAAGTGTTGCCACTATGAAATGTGATTCATTTTAATTTAGTGTAGTAGGTAAAGAAGAGATCGATCATGTCAAACAAGGTACTAGCTGAAGTCCTGTGACTTAGGTTTTACACGTCTTCTGCTTTAATCTAGCTTAGAGTTTCTTAATCTTGGCACTGTTGCTGTTCTGGGGCTGGATGATTTTTGTTGTTGGGAGCTATTCTGTGAATGGCAGTATCCTGGCCTCTACCCTCTAGATCTTGTAGAAATCCCCTTCCCAATTATGAAAATCAACAATGTCTCTTGACATTGATTTCCATGTATACCCTGGAGTTTAGGGGAAGAGAGAAAAGTCACTCCCAGATGGGAAACTCTTATCTAGTCTTCCCCTGAGAAAACCATATTAATTATGATTTTCTTACTTATTATTTTTGTTCAAAAACTTGAAGTTAATATATAATTAAACCTATGCTATCAAATTCAGATGCATGAGCTATTGCATTTCAAGGCTCTTGTTACCTTTCTCCGTTTTCCCTATATCAGATTACCATGACATCTCTCATCACTGCTTGATTCAAATCTTCATTCTCAAACCAAAACACTTAGTCCCCAGAGGATATTTTAGCTCTTAAGCCACACCACCAATCCTGCACAACTCCCCTGCACAACACACACACTCACATACACGAGAGAGAGAGAGACAGAGAGACAGAGAGAGAGAGAGACGAGAGAGAGCCAGAGAGAGAAAAGAGGAGCATTTATTCTCAGTACCTCTCTTCTTTCTTTGCTTCCAGGCTACCCTGGGGTGAGCACTCTTATGCTGTAGAGTGTACTTCTTTCTCTACTTTTGTATGGCCTGCATTTACTCTGTAGAGCAGTTTCTTTTTCTACCTTTAGTAAATATAAAACCTCACTGCCTTTTGTACTTGTCTTGACCAATTCTTTGTTCAGGGTCAAAAGAACTTAGAAAACACCTCTAAAAGGAAACCCCAGTCCGGGCGTGGTGGCGCATACCTGTAATCCCAGCCCTAGGGAGGCAGGAAGCAGGAGGATCACTGTGAATGTGGGCTGCATAGTGAGACCCTGTCAAAAATAAAATAAAAGGAAACCCCAGAACCTAAAACTCAGTAACACCTCCATTAGCCCCAAGGTTTCAGAATAGTTTTCCAAATATCATAGCCTATTAAAAGTTAGTTTGTGGGCTTCAAGAAGGGCTGTGTGTTCACATCTGGATTAAAGTAAGGAGGGAGAATAGTATTTATGTGTGCAAAAAGAATTGAGCTTGGAGAAAAAAATGAGGGGTCTTTAAATATATCAATTTTATTTTCTTGTTAGTTGGATTCCTGAGAGTTTTTGCAATTCTAATTTATAATTTATATTTTTTTCATATTCTTTCATATCAAAAATCTCATAAGAACATCTCTTTCCTAACCAAGATGGTCCCTGGAATTGGTGAGCAATAGAGCAAGGCAACTATTTCTTTGGGATTTTTTTTTTTCTGTATTTTTAGGGAAGGGTCTATAGAATGTTCAGGGTCTCACTACTAGATTGGACTAATAATGATCTGCCTTCCAAGTGCTGGGATTACAGGCACGCGCTACCATGACCAGTCTCAATGCTTTAATTGGCTGAGTTAGTTGGCTGGCCCTTGTTTTTAAAACATAATAAGTTTTTAACTTGATAATTACAACTGCTTTATCACTGAATGCTTAGTGTACCTGGGAGCTGTAAAAGGCTCATTTCATAGGATTCTGTAGCCAAGTGTCAGCTTTAACATTGATCACTCACTCATTACATTTATGCATCAAGCTTTCCTACTAATTCATAAGATCTCTTAATTTTTGTATAAAACTTTGATCCTCTTTTTTATTCTAGGGTGGTATCTTTCTTTTCTTCTTTCTTGCTTTCCTTCCTTCTTTCATTTTTCTTTTGGTTTTGGTGATACTGTGGACCTTTTCATGAGCTACCTCCTCAGATTTTTTTTTAATTTTCAAATAAAATCATGCTAAATTGTCCAAGATCTCTCTCTCTCTCTCTCTCAGTCTCTGTGTGTGTGTGTGTGTGTATGTGTGTGTGTATGTGTGAATGAGCTACATTCTCAGACCTTTTTTGACTTTTATTTTTATGCATGGTGTTAAATTGCCCATACTGGGCTCAAACTTGAGGTTATCTGCCCCAGCTTCCTAGAGTTGTGGAATTAAATGAGGGCACCACCATGGCAAGCTTTCTAAGATGGTTTCTCATAAATAATAACAATTCAGTAAAAATAATAATTTAGAAATAAGATCTTAGAAAATATTTGATCCAATTGTTTAGTTTTAGAGATGAGAAAATTGAGATTGAGAAAAGTGTAATGACTTGCTGGGCACACAGGGAGCAGTAACCGAGCTTCAAAAGCAAGATAGGTCTCAATCTTCAGTAAAATGAAGCAATGGCTACTTACCTATTCACTCTGCATACATGGATTAATTAGTGAAAGATATATTTATTTAGCATATATTAATTTAAACTTTCCACTACAATATAAGAAAATGGCAGAATAGTGATCATCAGCACAATACAGCCTCTGTGGGACCTGAAATCCAGATACCTGGAAAATAAGCACTAATTAAGGACAAAAAAAAGAGTGGATCTCTGTGAATTGGGAAAAAACAGACCAGAAACTTTGAAACTACACAGAAGATGAAGACATTGCACACAGTGCAGGGAGAAGAACCCTCTGGAAGCTCTTTCCGTCTCTACACACAAAAAGTCAGCCCCCAAGGTTGGGAGTGCCAGGGAGGAACAACTAGCAGTACTAGCTCCAAGAAATGCCTGTGAGTATTGTAAACTATAAAAACAGCCCAGGGTTTTACTCTGAAAGTGACTCAGTACTTAAAGCTACACTTTGAGAAGCTACCCGGTATAGCATCCATTCTATTTGAGAATGCTTATACAAGAGCCATTTGGGAAAGGAGTTACTTGTTTAAGACTGAGATTCAAACCAACTACTTCAGGGTTTCTGGTGTCATACTATCACAGTAACTGTGTGGGAGCCAGAAATAAAAGAGTCAAAGAGGGAGAACACCTGAGAAATAGACCCACTGAGAAGTTTCAGCTCAAGCTAGGAAGGACAAGAGTTGCCATCCAGCATGGTGAGAGGCTGCCCACCGGATTTGGCTTTTTCAGGCAGTTGGATCTGAAAGTGCTGGCATTAAGTCCTGCAAGCCACTCAAACCTTCACCTTGATGCCTACATCCACCAAAAATCACAGGGTTAATTGCTTTCTCCATCTGCCAGCATGAGTAAGGACACAGCTTGGCTTAGAGGGTTGCCAGACTATGAAATGTATAGATGGGGGGCAGGGATGGGGTGTCTGTGGAACAGAAGGTACTTCACAACCCCACAGGCTGTAAAGCTAGGAAAAAAACTGACCTGCTGTATTCCAAAACTGAAGATCCTGAAAGAAACCACTCTTCACATATAGAGAGGAAGCCCTTTTCCCTCTGACTCATCTTCAATTTTGTTTTTTTATAGTTTGGGTGGCTTCTTTTTTCCATATTTTCTTGTTTATGTTTATTCTTTTCTTCTTTTTCCTCCCTTGTTATTCTTTCTTGCTACCACCATCTAATTCTATAATTTTTTTCTACTTAATCAAATAATTTATCTCACTTTTCTCTCCACATCTTCTATTATTTAATATTTTTCTTCTTTGATTCTCTCATTCCCAAATACTCTATCTTGGGGCCATGGAGATGGCTCAGTGGAATAAGCGCTTCACTGGCAAGTGCAGGGGCCTGAGTTCAATCCCCAGTTCCACCAAACCAAAACCAAAACCAAATGAACCATCTTTACTAATATAATCATCAAGTTTTATCAATCTTTAGATAGTAAGCACTATGATGACTGTTAGTGAAGGTATATCAATATTTAGTATGTCTTATTGAATTTTAAGTAACAAGATCAAAATGAGAGGCAACATAATCCCAGACTGAAGATATGTTACAAAGTATAGTGGTAAAAACACCAGGGTACTTGTGCATAAATAGAATGAGAAACAACCCCAAGCACAGTGCGGCCAAAAACATACATTGAAGGAAAGATAGACCGTTTAATAAATGGCACTGGGAAAACTGGCTATCCACATGCAGAGGATTGAGTCTAGACCCATGTTTGTCACCATCTACCAAAATAAAATGAAAATGGATCAAATATCTGAATGTTAAAACAAAAAATCTTAATCCTCTTGAAGATAAAATTCTTGAAGTCATGGACATAAAAAAGGACATTCATTCTTTCTTTCTTTCTTTCTTTCTTTCTTTCTTTCTTTCTTTCTTCCTTTTTCTTTCTCAACATATTTGGTACAGGGTCTCACTATGCAGCTCGGCCTTGTAGTAATCCTCCTGTTTTCAGCCCCCCCAATGCTGGGATTACAAGCATGTGCCTGAACTGGGTGGCCAGCTCAGCATGCCCAGGGGTGGGGCTGACACTGCATGTGGGGAGGGGGGGATCCAACCCGAGTACCTGTGCTTGCCTAAGCAGGTGCTTAGTCCACTCAGCTATCTTGCCAGCCCAACAAGGACTTTCTATACAGAACACCAATTGCATCAGAAATAGTATCAAGGATCCACAAATAGGATCATATTAAAACCTTTTGCATAGCAAAGGAAGCACTGAACAGTGTGAAGAGACAGACTACAGAAAGGGGAAAAAAAAATGCTACCATGTAGAGACCAGGGAGATGGCTCAGTGGAATAAGTGCTTCCCTGGCAAGTGCAAGGGCCTGAGTTCAATCCCCGATTCTGCCAAAAAAAAAAAAAAAAATTGTCATCTATTCCTGTCACATGAGACTAATACCTGGACTATCTACAGGTAGATAGTCCACAAGTTAGACCTCCCCTAAATAAAAGATCTAATCAAAAAACAGCCAACAAATGGAGAGACACTTCTCAGAAGAAGTGCAGCCAGGTGTGATGGCACACACATATAACCCCACCAGTCCTGAACACTGTCAAGGGTTCGAGGCCAGACTAGGCTATGTAATGAGCTAAAGGCCAGCTTGAACTATACAGTGAGACTCTGTCTCCAAAAAAAAAAAAAGAAAGAAAGAAAGAAATGGCTAGATAACTCAGTGGATTAAAGCAGCACCTGCCTAGGCAGGACCAGGGTTCAATCCTGGCATGCCATGACTGCCCTACCCCTGGGGCAGGCTGAGATTGCAATTGAGACTGGGTGTGGTGGTGTGTGATTAGTGATAATCCTAGTGATTAGGAGGCTAAAAACAGGAGGATCACTACAAATTCATTCTGTGTAGTGAGACCCTGTACTAAATACATTTAAAAAAATTTAAAAAAGAGTAGTACAAATAGCCAATAAACACATAAAAAGTATTCAACATTATCTTTGGCCATTAGTGAAATGCAAATTAAAACAAACCACACTGAGATTCCAATTTGCTGTAGAAAGAGAGGCTGTCTCCAAAAAATTAGGTAGTAATAAATTAGGAAGCAAGACTGTAGGGAAATAGGAACCTTCTCTATTGTTGGTGGGAATGTAGTATAAACACTAAGGAAATCTATGGAAGTTCCTCCAAAAAAATAAATAAAATTTCATTTGATCCAGCTGTTACCAGGTATTATAGTGAGCAGGCAATCCTTCCCAGACTCTTCACTGTGCTATTCAAGGAAATAGGTGGAGCAATGAAAGTGAAAGTTTAAGTTTATTCAAAGCACACCCCTGTAATCCCAACACTTGAGAGGCTGAGGCAGGAGCATCAAAGTGAGTTCAGGGCCAGCCTGAGCTACAGAGTGAGCAGAAGTTCAGCATGAAGCACATGTTGAGACCCTGTCTTAATAAAAAAAAAAAAAAAAAAAAAAAAAAAAAATAGGGGCTGGGAAAGTAGCTCAGTGGCAGAAGCACCTGTCTGGCCCATTTAAGAGTAAAAGAAAAGATAAATAAAAGGAAATAGGGAGATTTTTGTAAAAGGAAAGGGAACAAGAAATGGAAGGAGGAGGAAAGAGGAAGGGAAAAGAGATGGAAAAAAAAATTACAATGTGTTTAAGGTCACCCTGAATTACATGGCCACACCCTGTCTCAAAAATCTAAATAAACAAATAATACAAAGTAAAAAAAAAATCTCTGAAGCAGGTCTTCCAAAAGAAGAAGGAAAGAGCATGTCAGTGTTCATACTGTATCTGGGAGTCAGCTCCTCTTTCCAGTGACCTAGGTCTCATTCCTGTTTAGTAGTTTTGATACAACTTTTGAAGACCACAATTTTGACCTTTCTTTCTCCTTCCCTCTTTTCCTCTCTCCTTCTATCTCTCTCTCCTCTTTGTCTTTTTGTTTTTCAATGCTGTGATTGCAGACATGTCCTTGATATGCTAGGCATGCACCTTACCAGCAGAGCTGTACTTGTACTCCTGACCTTTCTGGTTGGCAATTCTTCCACCACATGAATCAACATCATGGACAATGTATCCTGGACAGAAGAACTAATATTACTCCCTGCTGTGGAGGACCACCTGGGTAACTCTCCTTGAAAGAAGAGCACTTGTCTCCATTTTGGCTGTGCCTGATGCTGTTTCCACATATTGATACATACAGAGCTGGCGAGGATTTTTCCTTATCCCTTCAATTGCCTTTAAAGCATTGCATATTGGTCTAGCTGAGGTGCTGGTGATAGTCTTTGAAGATGGCACAGCACTTGTGTTTCCCTGGTAATCTCCCCACCATACTTAATATGAACTGAGTCAAGACAGGGAAGAAGGAAGAGCCAGTGCTCCACTCTGTTGGCTGGAGCCTCGAGAGAGAGGCTATGACTTCTTCGAACTTGAAAAATTACACATGAGAGCTGAAGCACAGGACCCCAAAACATTAGATATCATCTCAATTATGTAATGCATATTACTCTGCATATCCTTCTCTCTGCATATTGCAGAGGTAAATATAGGCCTCCTCCTACCTGGCCCACCTCACAGTACTCACATACTTCATTCCATTCTCAGTCACTCATCTGTAAGCCACTCCTCCTTCATGACTGAATAAAACCTGGGTTCAGCCCTGGACCAAGACTTTTGTTCCAAACACCCATCACTATGGCTGGACTTAGGACCCATTGGCTCCCCACTACTATAAATACATCTTAGTGTCTTCTCATTGTGGGTTGCACTGGAAGTGGTAGATTGAATTAACCTGATAGGATTTCAATAACTTATCCATGTGATTATAAATATGAACTTCCCAGACTGAGACAAGGACCAGGAAAGGCTCTCTACACCTACCATTATGGTTCTTGACATTATTTCCTTTGAACACTGACCCTAGGTTTTGTCTTTGCTGTTTTATTAGCTCTTTCAAGGTTTCTTCTAAGGCAATGATCCTGCCACGCCATTAACTGACAGCATGATCATGAGCCAGATTGACTTTGAATCCTGGTTCCGACTCTTGCTAGCTGCATGATCTTGGGCAAGACACAGATGCCTTGGTTTCTTCACTTATGAAATGGAGCTGGTAACAGCACCTCCTTACAGCACTATTTGGCTGACTATAGCTACTATTGCAGCTGGGGGATGTCACTCCATGACAGACTCGGTATTTAGCACATAAGTGTACCTTATGTGACAGGTATGACTATTATATTGTTATCGTCCTTTCTCTGAAGAAGTGAAGCTATGGCTTATCATGTTGAATGGAAAGAAGGTAAAAAGCAACAAGAAGAAAATGTAGGTTTTTAAATACAAAATAGGTTTGTATTTAAAAATATTTCATTTTACCACAGAGGGAATTATCACATTTACCAAATACAGGTGATACCATATTTTGTTTTTGATGTTTAATGTTAACATTAAATTTGGATACTCTACCATTATGAATGTAGAATTTCCATTTTCCCCATGTATGTAAATCACTTCAGCCTAATTTATGTTTTTCCTCCTGGCAAGTCATCAGAACTACCCTCCTCTTCCCGATAACCTTCAAAGATTCTGGGCAAATGGTGGGCAAATATTTACCTGGATGACCAAACACTGGCAATACTCAAGTCTAATACAAAACAGAAGGAAAACACAGCTTAAATTCTACTGGAATCTGAGTTAATAAATAGAAACCATGAGTTAATAAATAGAGCAAATAGCAAGCAACTACTTATATTATATCTGAGTAGAGAAAGAAACAATGAATTTGGGCGTATAGTCCAAAACTATTATGCTATATGATTAATAGAGTTAACATGATATGTATTACACATTAGAAAATCCTCTAGAAATTTAAAAATAAAAGTAACTTGTATGGAGTATAATTGATGTGTATAGATAAATAGCATAATTTTTCACATCAGGGGAATACTTTCACATTTCTTAAAGATTAAATTGAACATTTTATCTTGCAATTATTAACTTGCCACATTTTTATGACTAAGTAGAAATTTGGCCTCTTTCCATGTTTTAGTTGAAATTATACTTTAGTTCATAACTCTATAAGTAATAGCTTATTATCCTTAGCACTTGTAAAACAAAACTCCAGCTGAACTTTAGTTTTACTTAATCTTCAGGTGAGCATTACTGAGGTTAAAATACAGAAATTCTCAGGAAGAACTCATTAAAGAGAGAAATAAGAAAGATATACTGCTGAGTATTTTGTAAAAACTCAATACAAATTTTAATAAATGAAAATATTGTATCAAGATTTGTCCTTAAGTCTTTTTTCTTTCTGTTTTACACTTTTCCTTCCAGTTAAGCCTATTTCTTCATTTTGTTCCTGGAGTAAAGCCAGAATCCACATTGTTTCTATTTTAATCAAATAATGGAGGAGGGATAAGAACCTTAAACAAACAACCAAGGGCACAAATTCTGAGTGCTGTTAGAGAACCCAGGAAGCAGCGCCTGGACCAGGCTTGATTTGTGGCTTTCATTTCTGACTTTGGGCAAGTTGTTTAATGTCTCTGGCTTTTGTCATGAATGTAATAATGCTAATTTATATCATAGGGATGATAACAATCATAACTCAAGATATAACCATTGTGTTATGTCAGGTTGGTTAGCAGGGAGACAGTGCCTGCAACTTGGAAAACAGATTAAGCATTATGTTGTCTTTTCACTCTCTTTGTATTTTTATTTTTTCAATGTATTTGGTATAGGGTCTCACTATGCAGCTTGGACCCATAGTAATTGTCCTGTTTTCAGCCTCCAGATTACAGGCATGCGCTACCATGCCAGGACTCGGTCACTGGGGCCAACGCGACATGCTGGACTGGGGATTGAACCCTGGTCCTAGGCACTTAGTCTGCTGAGCTATCTCTCTGACCCTTCTCTTTGTATTTTAAAGGAGCGGAATGGGAGCTTGAGGTAAATGATAGGACCTGCAGTTTCAAAAGAATGGGAAATAAGAGGACTTTACTATAATTTTCATTTCACAAATATTTTTCTTTATTTCATCTATTTGGAGATCAAAGGTATTTATCTTTTTAAGGCTTTTATTGCCATAATTTTTTAAATAAAATTTAATGCTAATAATATTTATACATGTTCTGCAGTATATTATATATTATGTAAATACACATATGTTATACATAGATGAGTACTTTATTTTATTTTATTTTATTTTTGGCAAAACCAGGAATTGAACTCAGACTGATTTCGGTTGCTAGGGAAGCGCTTATTCCACTGAGCCATCTCCCTGGCCCCTAGATGAGTACTTTAAAAATACACTTTCACTTATTTAAGAGCCAGAAACACACTTGATAAAAAAATTAAGCTCCTTAAGTTTTAAAGAAATTTATTCATTTCTGAAACAATGTGGGTAATTCCATAAATGCACAAAAACTTGATGAACTATAAGAAGTAATCACTTTGGTAGCATTAAAACAAAGCCTGGAAAGCATATAAATTTCATGACTTAATCCTTGATTCCTGAGACTCTATTCTGACAATTGGAAATGAATTAAAAAGATAATAATTGTTTTCACAACAAAAAGGGCATATTATGTTTATGCTAGCTCTTAGCAGCTCCTTTTATCAATGAAAATATCCAGTCAACAATGCATTAAATATTTCAGTTCTTTTCCATCTATTTGAGTTGGAGTCACAAGTAATATTTATTTCACAAAATTTGATACTCATAGATTAATGCATCTCTACTTAGTGAAGTCTATTTTATTCCTTAAGCAAGTAATTTCTCCTCCTCTGAGCCTTATTGTATCAAGTGTTTATGATGTTTAACAGGATGATCATACTTCCTTTCTTTAAATTGTGTTTTGATGGTGTGTTTTAGCCTCAAAGGATGCTGCTTTTTATTTCTAGCAGTCCATGGTCTGAACCACTTAGCCACTTCATCCCATAATCTTTGTATTTCTAAAAGCTTTTTATATCTCCTATAAACATGTTTTCTTTTTTCCATCTTAATTTTCTGCTTGTTTGTAATGAAACAGTTGTTCTTGTTTCTTGTTTTCTGTAACATGAAAGAGTTTTATAATTATATGATTATAACTATGTAGTTGATTATGTGTTTAAGAACTCTCCATTATGTAGAGACAGGGAAGTTTTCTTCTCTTCAAATTTTTACTTCTTACTACCTAAGCTTTAGGACAAATTTTGAAATTAATAATTAAAGGCTGGAAGGATATACACTGAGATTTTTAAAAGCATAGCGTAGTAACTTTGCTTAAGAAATATATCTATTGCCAACTGAAACCATGGTTAAGCTAATAATTCATTATAAGTGAGCTATGATACTGACCTTAACCTACTGAGATAACCAACTTTTAAATATCTTAGCTATTAACTTTTTAGTTATTTCTTTCTGTGTTTTATCAATCCAAATCTCTTTTACAACCAAAATAAACTATCACACCCTGAAATGTTTTCTTTGAAAATCATAGAAATTTTTTTCTTAGTTATTGCTGAGAGAATAGAAAAGATGGAGGGCATTTGATCAGGGTCACCCAACAAATTCAACAGACACAAAAAATTTCATCTCTAATAAGCAACTGTAAAATTCTATTTTAGGCTTGTAAAATATTAAATAGTTTGAGTGCTTTACTGGGTTTAATTGTGATCTCCCAAGTATGTTTAATCCTAACTCCTGTTACTGGCAAATGCAATCTTATTTGCAAAAAGAATCTTTGCAAATGTAACAAACAAATGTAACCAAACTAGTTGATAGTAAACCTTAATCTAACAATATATAGTTACATGAAAAGGTAAATTTGGTCACAGAGCAATACAGAAAGAAGACAAGTCAACACACTTTATCAGCATGTATAGTTAGTCAGGGTGGGAATCTACCAATTAACTGCTAGTTTCAGAAACATGGTTGAAGATTCTCAGGATCATTGCCTTAACCATCTTGTGTATATAAATGTATAGTTTTCGGGCCACAAAAAATCCTAGTTCCTCAAAAAAAAAAAAAAAAAAAAAAATATATATATATATATATATATATATATATATTTTGCCCCTGTCATGCTTCCTAGCTTTTCTCCTTGCCCTCTCTTCACTGTTTAATCCTTAAGTTCTTGCTTTCCATTTAGTTGTGTTATACATTTCAATTTTTATTTTTCCTTTTGAGTCCTTACAGTAGGGAGAGCGTATGACATTTACATATGTGGGTCTGGTTTATTTCACTTATATATCTCCAAGTAGCATCCACAACTACATGAAGGCTTCAAGTTTATCATTCTTTACAGCTGAGTAATACTCCATTGTATAAAAATACCACATCTTTTTCATCCATTCCTCAGGTGATGGGCATTTTGGTTGCTTCCAAATATGGCTGTTTTGGTGTGTTTACAAAATGTTAAGGTGCCCATGTGGCCAAAACAAACAACACTAGAAAAGAACATTGGGAAAGAAAATGGGAAGATGGGGTATTGAAGACTGTATAAAGTCTTATGTGGATATAGCAAACTAATTTATGAAAAATAAAGGTTTATTTAGTTCATAGCCTTGAAATCTGCACAGCATTTGTGAGGGACTTCCTGTTGGCTCTCGGCACAGCAGAAGCTATTACACAGCGAGGCAGAGAAGGAGCAGCTCTTATAATAAAGCCACCTCCTTGAGAATTCACTGACCCACTAATTCATAAATGGATTAATTATTTGCCCCCCCCCCGGCCTATCGTGCTGTGCTGGCCTCACCCCTGGGCATGCTGAGATGGCAGTTGAGACTGGGTGTGACGGCACGCACCTGTAATCTCAGCTCTTGGGAGGCTGTAAACAGGAGGATCAGTATGAGTCTTATCTAGTAGCAAGACCCTGAATACCTTGCAGACCCTACCCTAAAATACAAATAAAATAAAATACTATTCTCTTATTGTGAAGGAAGATATTAAAATATGTTAGGTTTTGTTTTGTTTTCTGACAGGTTGTCACTGTATAGTTGAGGCTCACCTTGAACTCATGGTAATTCTCTTGCCTCAGCCTCAGGATTACAGACATGTGCCACAATGCCTCACTAAGTTGGTGATCTTTCTAGTGGTAGAAATTAGAAGACTAGAATCTATTTGCTTTTTAATACAGTGCCTAAGAATATTTAGAAAATGTATGCTGATAATTTCTCATTCTCATTGATTATTATTTTTCTTTTTAACCTTCCTCTTCACATATCCTTTACCTGCTTTCATTCAGTTTAACTGAGTAGTATTATTTTTTAATAAAGCAGCTGCAGTTTATAACTGATCTAGCCTTCTCAACTATTCAATTAAAAACATTCGGCCACAATGATTAAGGCATAACACTTGCTTAGATATTTAGAAGTCAAAATATACTACCTAATTTCAAATGATGAAATAGCCCCCAAATATCTCTATAGCTACTTTGGGCAGATCTTGGTGATAGAATAGATACCACATAAAATTTGTCATTGTGCTAGTCATTTTTGTGTCACAGGGACAAAATATCTACAACTGAAGGAAGGAGAGGTGCCTTTGGTTCATGCAAAAGGGCCTGGTGGAGGAGAGCTGCTTCTATCAGGGAACAGAGAGGGCAGCGAAGGAGGAGTGCTCCCCTTCCAGGCCGCGCCCTGTGACCCCCGCTGACCGCCTCCTCCTAACAGGGAGTCAGTAATGAATGAATCAGCGGATCAATTTCCTCAATTTTCAAACAAGGTTTTAGGGGGACTCTCAGGTCTAAACTACAATAATTATTATTTTTAAAAATAATTTTTAAGCACAGAATGCAGTAATCACCACAATCAACTTCCATAATTTTTAAAAATTTACCAAAATTAAATTCTCAATCCATTAAAAGGGAGTTCTCCATTTCCTGCAAATAAAGAACTTTGTTTTGAAGATCTCATCTCAAAAACAGAGAGAGAGGGAGAGAGAGAGAGAGAGGAGAATTAAAGTATAATTTTCTTCAAAGAAAAGCTCTTTTAAAAGAAACAAGAAATATGTTGGTTATGCCTATATTTTTCTTGTGGGTATAAATGAGGCTTGCCAACAAGCAGACTTTTTGAAGAATGACCAGTCAAGGCTTCAATGTCATTCTCTGTAGACGGCCCATCTGAGGCTACTCAGGCCTTCCAGGGAGGAATCCCGCCTTCCCAGCCAGCACATGGGTGGGAGCAGCCCTGCTGCAGCTGGTGAGGTGGACAAGCAGTCCACAGTCCTTAGGAGCCTGGCCTGCAGCTGCCTCCAGCACATGGGCTGTTGGGCTACCCCGAAACTCCCTGGCTTGGCCTCCATCGCAAGCCAAATCTACTGAGCCCATTTGCCTTGTCTGCTGTCTTGAGGAAGCAGTATTCACCTGGCCACTCAGGACTGATGGGACGACTGGCGTGGCCCACCTGCCTGCACTCTGCCTGGTCCAAGCTTGGGGCCAAATCCCCCAGAGGCCTTTAGTCATCTCACACCCACCATCTTTTCCTCAACTTTTTTTTTTTAATTTGTCCATTTGTCTTTCACCTTACTATTCTCCTCTTGTTTTAGTTGGGTTTTGTGAGAAAAAAATAATTCAAACTTAGGTTTTTACTCAAGTTAAAGGCCACAATTCCTCTTGGCATTTAATTTCAAACATATACCCAGACTTCTGCTTTTCTATGAAGGTAGAAAGTATGTCAGTACAAATGGACTGGTTTTAAGGCTTAGAAATAACATTTTCCTCTCTGGAAAGGGTTTATTTCCTGGGGAATGATTTCTGCAGGGGCAACAACTGCATTTTTATGGGCATTACCACAATGAATTAAATGCTGAGGGTAGAACAATAAGCACACTATGGCCTTTGTTTTCAACAACCTTACTGTAAGGTACAAAGGAAAGTAGAGAATGACAAGCAAAGCACCAGTGAAATAATTCTGTCACCTGGCACAGTGCCTAGAACACAGTGGGCATGAAAACAGTCACTCCAGTGCACAATGGATATGGCAAAGTAGTATTATGGGGTTAAAGTGGAGGAAGTAATTGCACATGCTATCTGAGGGATTATCTGGAGTTTAGTTCTATATTTAATTGTACATAATTTCATGTATACTTGATTAGATAGCTTATCTTCTTTCTTTCTTTTTTCCTTTCTTTCTTTCTAATTTATGTGTTAGGTACAGGGTCTCACTGTGCAGCTTAGTCTCGTAGTGATCCTCCTGTCTCAGCCTCCCCAGTGCTGGGATCACAGGCATGCGCCACCATACTGGATATCAGCGGCAGGCTCAGTGCACCAGAGGCAGGCCCAGTGGGAGATATGTAGCTTTAAATTACCATTTTACTATTTATTTTCACTTCTCAAACACCTGGCCTGACTGAGGCAACTATATTTTCCATAGCACCTAGCATGGACTGAGTTGGTAGCTGATGATCAGTAGACTCTTGCCAATACTGCCAGTCCCAGGGCTGCTTCTGCTTTTGTGCTGCTGTGTTTTTTCTGGCTAAGTTAACCTAACATTCTGTGGAAGAGCATATAATTCAAAATCTAGTCTCAGAATGTTGAGAAATGAGAGTCTTGTTGGACGGAGAAGGCTGCGTTGCAGGCCCTCTCTGCAACCCGTTTTCTCCATGCTGCAGGAGCAGAGTGGCAAGGCCCCGCAGAGTGCTAATTAAGGGCTAATTAAGGACCCATGCCTTCAAGATGGAAGCAATCGCCAGGTCTTCATCTACCGGCTTTGTGACTTTTAAAGAACTGATTTAGCCCTTTTGATTATCTACCAGCTTTTTCAGGATGTTTGTGGATTAATTTAGATGATCATGTATGCACCTTGTACGATACCAAAACATTATGAAAACAGTTTTCAATGTATTAATTTATCAAAACTGTCCTGTTAATTTGTCTTGAAATTTTGAAAAAAATTTGAAGTACATTGCTATTTGTACTTCAATAAAATTAAAATAATAAATAAATTTTAAAAATTAGGTGTAAAAATTAAAGCCATATTAATGTGCTGAGCTGTAAAAGGCTCAAGTCAAAAACTTCTGACTTTGTCAGTCCTATGGATCATTCACTACTATTATGGACTACTGGACTATATTGCATTATTTTGCTGAATTCATGCACCTACAATATTTAAATGGCAATGGAATACCCATCTCTGACAAAACTAAACAAAAGAAGGGGATATAAATGAACAGACTATTGTGTATCTGTATATATAAGTAGTTAGGATAGATCTACAGGTGCTTTCTTTCAATTCAATGAATAGAAAGATTTGTACTAATAGTGTTTGTGGACAGCATATCATGTCTGCATCTTGTACTGTGAATAAACTGCTACAAAGACAACAAGATACAATGCATTAATTATTGAAACTGTCCCATTAGCCTGTTTTGAAACTGTCTCATTGTTATTTGTTTTGCAATAAAATTAATTAAAAAAGAAAAAAAATAAAATACAGACCACCACCAAAAATTTAGATGTACATACTGCTTAAGTATTTGGCTGGTTTTTATTTTTTAAAAGGTATAAACATCAAAAAACAATTTTTAACATTGTACGAAGATAAAAAACACTAAGATGCATTTTCTGTAACTTTGTCTATGCATTTATGTTACTAAGTTGTTAAATCCAATTTGAATTGAATTCATTACAGAATTTATTAGAGTAGTTAATGTGGTTTATTTTAAGTGTATAGTATTGACCAGTGAACCATATTGTAGGTACAGAAAATGAAAGAAAATGCATCTTCAAGCATATTTTATTGAATTCCACAACACATATACTCTTAAATCTGTGTATTGTAAGCTGTTTGTTTTGTATTTTTGTATTATATATGGACTTTCTAATGTGACAGTTAAACACATCTTTAAAAGCATAGTCACAGGCAAAAGAAAAATGATACAATTATTTCCTACAGAACTCCTACAATGTTGGAGGCAGCTTCAGACTATTTTATTGGTGGTAGTTGCTGATCTTTTTCAATAGGTAGTAACTCCAGAGAAGAAATCTATGCATATGCCTGAAAAATTGTTCTTAGATTAAGCCCCAAATAAAACTATGGAAATGTGTATAGAACTACTAGTTCTTGCATGATTTAATTATATCAAGACACATGAATTTAACTTTAACTTACTTTTATGTAGGCAAACTTAACTCATTTTTGTCCATTTTACTGTCTGTTAAAATAATATCCCTCTCCTATATACTCTTTTCTTAACCTGAATGAGGAGGTGAGAAATGACTGAGATGAATGTCTTTACTAAAATAACCAATAAATTTTGTCAAACTAAAAAAAATTTAAAAACATGGTATTATTCTAGGGAATAATGGCCACTACAAAGAAGACTCAGTAGTACAACTGTGTGTAGTAAAATCATCTTCATATATTCTAAAAATTTCCATCATATTTTACAATTCAAAGCAGTAGTCTATGATTTTGTCACCTAATTCAAGTGATATTCCTCCAGTTTTGTAACTGATTTTATTGGCTACAGAAGGTCTAAGAACTACCTGCTGGCACAGACACAAAAAGGTTTTTTTGTCTTTTAAATTCTTACCTCACTGGTTTCCACACTTTGCTAAATGGTGGACTCAGTGTTGATTCTTTAAAAGTTTCTAAGACCTGCTGTCACTTTGGTCATTGGGTTTAATGTCAGGGACATGGAGATTTTTATTTTCTTTCTTTTTTATTTTTTTGGAGATTTTTCTTAAAACTCTCAAGAGATCTCATCAGTTTGTGTACTATTTTTTCAGTTACAACAAAGTGGGGAAACTACTTCATTAATAGAACTAGTGATGAAGGGTTATAAACATAAAAACAGATTAATGAATCATTTAGTTAATTTCAATATATTTTTATTTATTTATTTATTTATTTATTTATTTTTTGTGTGTATTTTAGGGAAAGATCTGCAGGGTATTCAAGGTCTCACTACTAGATTGGACACGGAGTGATCCACCTGTTTACAGTCTCCCAAGAGCTAGGATTAAAGGTGCATGCCACCACGCCCAGTCTCAATGGCCATCTCAGTGTGCCTGGGGTGGAGCTGGCATGGCAGGCCTGGGGATTGAATCCCAGGCCCTGCCCCTGCTTGCAGGTGCTTTAATCAAGATATTTTTAAAAGCAGAAATCACAGGTATAAAATTGGTTTGAACAGTATGCAAGTATTTTCTGTTCTTACAGGATTTTTTTTTCTTAAATTTGTGAAAACTCACCTTTGTGGTAGCATACAGTAACTATTCTGAACTTGAACAAAATTTTTCACCAAGACTAATAACTTGGATGTTGATTTAAGTGTTGGGTATGTAAAGTACTTGCCTAGAATGTGCAAGGTCCTGTTTGATCTCCTTTGTGTAAAGCTAGTTTTTCTCCAAATGTTAAGTGGAGATTTTATTTTATGTTAATCTTGTTTACAATCATAAAGCAGCAAGAAAAAAAAAAGCAGTGCATATCATTTCCTATTTGTTATAACTTTCTTCTTTTAAAAATAAAAGTAATCTTCCATATTCAAAGTGAGTTACTATTAATTTATCTCTTATATGACAGGGATACCTAGAAATGATCTCAAAATTTCCACAGCCCTACAAGGTAGCAATAGCAATTATTCTTTCTGTTTCATAGACCAGGAGTGCTGTAGTAAGTTGCCTGAGGTCACTCAAGATGTGTCTTAGCCAAAATATGGACCCAGGTCTTTCTGCTTACACAGCCTGTACATTTTCCACTCCATTATCCAGAAAGGATCTCTGAAAGAATGAGAATTTCTTTTATATTTGTGTCATTCAGCAAATATCACTCTATTTTAAAGATATACAAGCATCACTTTGTGAAGATAGAAGGGTTGTGACATCTGTAACAGTTTTCTAGGTGGCCTAAAGATTAGGTATCACCTAGAGTCTCATCAGACCTCCTGGAGCTACTTGAATCTGAATCCCACTGTGGCCTCATGAGAAATTCAAAATTAATATGTAGACAAAATTCGCAGCTGGGGACATGGTCCAGTGGCAGGGCTCTGGTCTAGCATTTGAAGACCCTGTCAATCTCCAGTAAAGGGAAAAAACAGTTTTAAAAATTGTTTTTGTTTTTGCAGTTCTTTCAATGGAAAAAATGGTGAAGACACTTGGTTTCATCCTCATTGCCACTGCTCTGATAACGTTTGGGGAAAGCTGGGTAAGCCGGTAGGGGACACCTCTATCGTGTATGCAGTGCCTGCTCTGAGCTGTATTTTCTTTTATATTGCACAAAACCTGTAGTCACTTATCGCTGAATAATTCAACTAAAACTGGGACAAATGAAAAAAATTTGTGGGAGCACCTGACACAAAGGAACACTGGAAAAATGTTAAAAAGAACGTTTTTAAGTAAAAACTCGTGCTCACAACAAGTACTTTAAAAATTTGCTGGATAATTTCCTTTCAAAAACAATATTAGGTGGGGCTAGTCAAATAGTTCAGTGAATTAAAGCACCTGCCCTGCCAGGTGCGCTGAGATGGCAAATTGAGACTGGGCATGGTGGCACATGCCTGTAATCCCAGCACTTGGGAGGCTGTAAACAGGAGAATCTCTATGAATCCGATCTAGTAGTGAGACCCTGAACATCCTGTAGACCTTTCCCTAAAATATAGGAAAAAAATATTATTAGGAATTTAGTAATTAGACTTTCTAACATTGAACACTATTAGTGTAGACTCCCCAGACTCTTTCCTCCTCCTCCTTCTCCTCTTCCTCCTCCTCTTCTTCTTCCTCCTCCTCTTCTTTGTCCTCCTCCTCCTCTCTTCCTTATTTCTTTTTGGATGAGGATATGACATTGGGGTTTGAACCCAGAGACTTTGCACTGAGCTCTAGTCCCAGCCATTTAAAAAAAACTTTCATTTATGTATTTGGTATAGGGTCTCACTATGCAGCTCTGATCCTCCTATCACAGCCTCCCAAGTGCTGGGATTACAGTTGTGCACCACCATACTGGGTTTCAATGGCTGACTTGGTGGAAGGCCATCATGGCATGCAGTACTGGGGATTGAACTCAGGTCCTTGAGCTTGCCAGACAGGCATTTAGGTTACTGAGCTATCTTCTGGCCCAATATACCCAGGCTTTTGTAAACTTCTTAAATTTTGAGACAGGATCTTACTGAGTCACTAAACTGCTCAGGCTGGGCTTAAACTTGGCTATCCTCCTATCTCAGCCTTCCAGATTACTGGTATTACAGAGGTTCATTGACATCATGCCAAATTTACACAAAATATTTAAAATTATTTTTAGTAAACTTGTATCTGTCTTTAAAAATAGTATATTCATTTATATTCAAAATTCTGGGCAAAGGGAAACTTGTAAACTTTAAGTAACCCATGCATGCAGTTGCAAGGTTGGGCATACTTGGCTTGTATAGTAGTCCCACTAATCTTTTTAAAACTGCATTAGTGAATTATATGTAACAGTTTTCTACTGCTGTTAAGCACACAGAATTCAGGCACCACAAGATGTTCTTCACTTTTTAGCCCATGTGGCTTAAAGAGCTAAGTAAATCACTCTCTCAAGTAGGATAAATCAAAGTGTGATCAGAGGGCTATCTTAGTTACTTTTCTCTCACTGCTGAGGTGAAATACTTCACACCCAAAGCTAAAGGGGAGAAGTTTTATTTGGCTCACAGTCTGTAGGGGTTTCATTTCATAATTTGTTGGATCCAAGTTAGGATGGCTTGGCAAGGGAGCATCACAGAGCACAGTTCATTGTGCCCATAGGTAGCAGAAGCAACAAGGGCCTTTACATAAGCATCTTTCTTCCCCTTTTACCTTGCCCAGACTACTGGGATTGAGGGTGTGTTAAACCTAATACGTGGGCTGATTTGGTAATTACACGTCCTTTTTGTTTGTCTTTTTTTTTTTTGAGACAGGGTCTCACTATGCAGTTCAGGCTGACCTTAAACTCACTTTGTAGCTGAGGCTGGTCTGGAACTCACAACAATCCTCCCCGCCTCAGCTTCCCAAGTGCTGGGATTACAGGCATGCACCACACGCCCGGCTAATTGCAAGCCCTTAATCCCAGCACCACACACTCTAGATTCAGCCACCTGTGCAAAAGCCCCATCTAAGACTATGTGAGCCTTTGGGGGATAACTATACACAAACCATAACAAGGGTTTGAAGAATAAGTAGGAAATAATTATTAAAAAATAGCAGAGATTCAGTGACTAGAATCACTAGGCTAGAGATGAGAGGAGGAGGCTTTTTATCACTGATTATTGCTCTATGACTTTCAGTTTGAGGCTCAATGCCTCTCCTGAAATCTACACTTTAAATAAAGCTTAAGTCTGAGCTGTTTTGCAAGCTATTAAATTTTCTTAAGGTAAAATTTAGCTTTTTGATATATCCGTAACTGGATATGACCAAGGGTGTTATAATAATCGGTTTCTCATGAAGTGTATTCAAAGTCCTTTATAGGGAGGCAACATAATCTCTTTCCTTTATCCAAAAGAGCATTTTGAATTGGCCATTGTGATGGTGTAGCAGAGTGCCAGGAATGCAGTGGGCCTCAAAGTTATTTATAGAATGAATCTAGAAGGTTGTATACAATGACAGGAACACAAAGTTCTATATATTAAATATAACTATATATTATACAGTATTATAATTTAATGTATTAAAGCATTATTTATATATTGTAATTATAATTTTATGTGCCACATTAAATATTTATACAATTAGGAAATAATATATCATTATATAATAAAATATATAATAATAATAAATATACAATATTGTATTACATATAATTTTATTATATATTAGTATGTGTATATATATGCATATGAGTTAAAATAACTTCAATAGACTTTCCAGCAACAGGCAGATGAGCGAGGTACGGGGAGATGTGAGCGTCTAAATTAACATACTTTATAAAGATAATCATGTGTCATCTAGTTAGAAGCCCTGAATCATTTTAAGGCCATATTTTACTTAGAGTCATTCAAGAGCCTCATTTACTTTAGGGTTCAACATACTAATAATATGAACTTCTGCACAGCACTTCACTGTAAAATGCATAGTTGGTATCATGTAGAGACTGAGAGTTTGGTTCTTGAACTGGATTGGAAATCTGATTCCTCCTACCCACAGGGTTTCATGAGGGAGTTTTTCTATTTGGATGAAACCCACTCCTGCCTTGTATATTTCTATGGAAATCAAAGCTCCTGGTATAGTCATTCTGATTATTATATACTATACTCTTATAGTTCTGTAGTTCAGAATCTTTGGTCCAAGCTCTGATTTCTTACTCTTCAAATGGCAAATACTACTTAAACTTTTCAAACCACTTTACTGTTGGAATAATATTCTTTTTTTTTATTGTATTTAGGACAGGGTGTACAGGGTCTTGCTGCATAGATCAGACCTGCGGTTATCCTCCTGCTTACAGCCTCCCAAGTGGTGGGATTACAGGCAATCGCGATCACACCTAGTCTTAATCACCATCTCAGTGTACCCTGGGGGCGGGGCTAGCACAGCAGGCCAAGGGATTGAATTCTCGATCCCTGCATCTGCCTAAACAGGCGCTTTAATCCACTGAGCTATTTGGCCATCCCCCCTTTTTTTAATGATAGGTCAGAACATCTATTATTCCAACAATACAAAAAGAACAGATGCAAATTAGTGTTAGTATATATCTGCCCTTCTCAATCCTTCTCTTGTGAAAGGCATCACTCACCTGTCACTGAAGCCAAACCTCCTCTTCCCCCTTGACTGCTCCTCACCTCTACTCATCAATTGTTAACAAGACATCTCCCTGTATTTCTCTGGGATTACTCTCTTCTTCATTAAAGTTCCCTTCTGTAGTTTCTTCCTAAGTGTGGCAAGGGAGATTTTAACTGCTCTGTCACAGTTTTTTCTCCTTCAGTCAGGGGCGACAGCTCCACATCTGTTTCCTTTGTAGTTCTTGTATCATGGTCAAAGTCTTATTCAAAGTAGAACAAACACTACTCTCAGTCTTCTTCTGCTCAGTAGCAAGGGGTTTAAAACATGCATATGAAATTTGGTATTAGACTCTATTGCTGACAGTTCTTGTTAAGAGTGTAACTGGATTTTTATTGCTGGCTGAATCAGGATGGTTAGTGTTGATTTCACATTTCAGCCTTTACTGAGTTATGTGGAGATCAAAGTTAGCTTCCTGGACCATATGTTCCAGCTTATCAACCTCTGCCTCTCTGTTGAGCAGTTGACATTCCTTAGATCTCATTAACCTTCTGGAATAATAAAGTCATATCCTTAATATGAGTTGGAGAAAAAAAATAACTGATTTATCCAAATTGTTAACAGCATTTATTTTTCATGACTATGAGATGCACATTGTTTGCAGGACCTGGAGAACTGTTCCCAGGAGCAAGCACGGCTCAGGGCACAGGTGCACCTACTGGAGACCCGGGTCAAACAGCAACAGGTCAAGATTGCACAGCTTTTGCATGAGAAGGAAATCCAGCTCCTTGACGGAGGAGAAGACAATGGTATAATTGGCCTTGGCAGCAAGAGGCAGTATGCAGGTCAGACTCAATGGTATTCTCACTAACTTTTATATATACTCACGCGATGAATAACTTGAGACATTAAATCAATTTAAAATGGCTTCTCTCATATTGCATACCTTTCTCTCTGAACTACACTTTTTATTTTTTGTTTTAAAGACAATAAAAAAATTAAAAACATTAAAAATGATACAGAATTTGAAAACAAGATGATAGGAAATAAACAATGATTACTGTATTGCATATTGTTATCTTCAAAGTAATTGTTCAGATACCAGATATAAGCATGCAAAATTGGTAAAAAAAAGATTAACATTAACTATTTCTTTCAATAAATCAATAGAAATTAATAGTACAATTAGCTATCTGATATATATATATATCAGAATATATATATCAGAATATATATATATATATTCAAGCAATGTTTACCAAATATCTGAGAATTTCTATAGTTTAACAAGAATTCGTAACAATAGATTTGATTCTTCCTTCCTTCCTTTCTTCCTTCTTTCCTTCCTTTTTTCCCTTTCCCTCATTGTCTCTCTAGTGCAAGACACTGAAAGAGTAAAGTATTAATTATTGAAACTGTACTATAAGTCAGCTTTAAAAGAAAGATAGGTATACAGCTACATTCTCTTAATTCAGTGAATGGAGACATCTTCTCTAATAGTGTTTGTAAATAGAATATCATGTCTGCAGCTTGTACAACAAATGACCACTACAAAAACAATATGCAATGTATTAATTATTGAATCTGTTCTACTAATTTGATTTGAAACTGTCTCATTGCTATTTGTTCTTCAATAAAATTATGGAAAAAAACAAAAGGTAAAATAGATATTGTGAAAGGAAAAGAAACTATTTTTTTGAGACAAAGTCTTGGTATGGGGTTTAGGCTGGTATTGAACTGGTTGTGTAGCACAGGCTGGCTTTGAACTTGTAATGATCTTTCTGCCTCAGCCTCCTGAGAGCAGGTGACATCACACTTGGCCTGTCTATATATAATCAATGTACTCAGGCAATGTTTACCAAATATCTGAGAATTTCTATAGTTTAACAAGAATGCATAACAATAGATTTGATTCCTCCTTTCTTCCTTCTTCCTTCCTTCCTTCCTTCTTTCCTTACTGGTACTGGGGTTCGAACTTGGGACTTTGCACTTGCCAGGGAGGTGCTTATGCTGCTAAGCTATCTTCCTGGTACTAGATTTTATTTTTTCAATTTGAATTTTTCACTGGTACATGTTTGTGATACATGCTGATAACATTCCTTGTGGAGAGTTGGTCCATGTGCAGAACGCATCTCAGTTATCTTTTATCCCCTTCCCTTTCCTCTCTTTCCCTCCCTCTATCTCTTAGACCCTTCCCCATCTTCAAAAGATTTATCTCCCTACTTCCCATCAAGATAATATATTTTTAAATATTAGTGTACAAATGGTAGATTATAGCTGTGGATTTTTCAGAGTTTAGTTTTTATTAGCATATGTTTCCAATACATAATGATTACATTCCTTATGGAGTTGGTGCTTGTATATGATATGTCTTAATTCATTTTATAACCAGTTACCCTTGTACCTTTTAATCCCCCTCCACATGAGAAAGATTTATCTCTTTATTTTTATCATCTATTCTTTATTTTAGACTTTATTTGTATTTTGGATTTCTCATAAGAGAAACTTTGCCATATTTACCATATATTTAACTTATTTCACTTAATATGGTCTCAAGGTGCAAACTTTTCTCATAAATGGCTCATGTTTGTTTATTTGTTTTTTTATGTATTTGATACTGGGTCTCACTACGCAGCTTGAACTCATAATGATCCTCGTGTTCTCAGCCTTCCTAGCACTGGGATTACAGGCATGCGCCACCATGTGGGTCTTGTTGGCTGGCTCAGCAAGCCCGGGGATGGGGCAGGCACAGCATGAGAGGATCAAACCCTGGTGCTTGCGCTTGTCTAAGCAGGCACTCAAGTTCATTTTCTATGGCAAAGTGTACTCCATTGTGTATAAGGGCCAAGTTTTCCTTGTAAGGGCCAAGTTTTCCTTATCTGTTCATCTGTTGATGGACATGTATGCTGTTTCCAAAATCTAGCAATATACACATACACTGTACTATGACATCTTTAACTCTTTCAGTAAGATGGGGAATGTCTGGGTCAAATGGAATTTCCAGTTTTAGTTTTTGAGGAATTTCCATGCTGATTTTAATAGTGATTATACTAGTTTACATTTTCACCAACAAAGTAAAAGGGTTCCTTTTTACACAGCCCCACCAGCATTTGTTATTTAATTTCTTTATGATAGCCATACTTTCTGTAGTAAAATGGAATCTCAGTGTTGTTTTAATTTGCCTTCTCTAATAGCTAGAAATGTTGCACTTTTCTTTTTTCATGTATTTATTGGTCATTTGTAATTCTTCTGAGAAGTGTCTATTCATTTCAGTTGCCAGTTTTTTTGTTGTTTATTTTGGGTGGTCTAATTTTTGAGTTCTATATATATATATTCTACCTAAGGAATATCTGGCAACATATTTTTCCATTCTGTTGTCTGAAATTAATGTTTATCTTTTTTTTTTTTTTTTTTTTTTTGTAGCCAGCTCTGCTTGGGAAGGGGCTGGTGGCATATGGTGCAGAGATTGAACTGCTGTCCCTGCTGCGCTTACCTAAGCTTGCCTAAGCAGGCACTTAGACCACTGAGCTATCTCATCAGCCTATTTTTCCATTTTTTAGGTTATCTTTTCACTCTGTTGGTTTTTTGCTGTACAGAAGCTGTTTAATTCAATAGGATCCCATTTTTTAAGTCTCAGTGTTACAGTTAGTGTCCAGTTGTCCCCCCAAAGCCTCATGCAGTCACAGGGCAGACTTCCGGACTTTGTGATCAATTCATGACTAGTGCTGGGATTATGGGTGTGAGTGCTGTTGTGATTATGGATGTAATTGCTGCTGGGATTACTGGTTTGAGTGCGACACTTGGCCTGGAGCAAATAGCCTGAATGCAACGTAAGAGAGACAGACTTGGTTGCTGCTGCTCCTGCCCTTTGGCTTTTGCTTTTGCTGTTTTGCTATTTTCTGCCACCATGAACTGCTGCCCTCTGCCATGTGCCACGCTACTTTGGAAACAGCTGAGTATGGACTGCATCCTCCACAAACTGTGAGCTAAATAAACCTTTCCTTTTTAAATTTTGAGTGTCGGGTGTTTTGTCCCAGCAACAAGAGAAGAATAACTGAGACACTCAGTACTATTTTGTGTGTGTGTGTGTGTGTGTGTGTGTGATTAGGGTTCTTGTTAGAAAGTCCTTGCCTATATGTTCAAAAGTTTTACCTATTTTATCTTTCAGCAGATTGTATATGTTTTGACATTTTGAGCTTTGACCTATTTTGACTTTAGTTTAATGAATAGTGACAGATATTGATCTAGGTTCAATTGTCTGTATGTGGATAGCCAGTTTCTCCAGCACTATTTGTTAAAAGCTATCTTTCCTCTAGTGTATGGTTTTAGTCCATTTGTCAAAGATCAGATATCTGGGTGCTTTGAGTTGTTTTTGCATCCCCTAGTCTTTCCATTGATCCACAAATGTGTATTGTGCCAATGGTGTGTAGTTTTTTTTTAATCACTATTGCTTTGTGACATAACTTCAGTGCTAGGATTATGATGCGTCCTACATTGCTCTTAGTGCCCAGAATTGCTTTTGCTAGTCTGGGTCTTTTCTGACTCTGTTTAGGAGGATTGTTTTATTTAGTTTTGTAAGAAATACTGTTGGTATTTTGACTGGGATTATGTTAAATCTATATATCAGTTTATTGCTTTGTTTGTATTTGTTGATACAGGGTCTCGCTACACAGTTCAGACTCGTAGTGATCCTCCTGCCTCAGTCTCCCCAGTGCTAGGATTATTGGTATGTGCCACCGCATTTGGTTTCGGGGCTAGCAGGGTGTGCAGCACCAGGGATTGAACTTGTGACCTCAAGCTTGCCAGATAGGCATTTAGACTGCTGAGCTATCTCCCCAACCCTGTCTATCAGTTTCAGAAATATAATCATTCTGACAATATTGGATCTGCCTATCCAGAAGAGAATATCATTCTGTTTTCTGATGTTTTCAGTGTTCCTTTTTAGAGTACTGTAGTTTGGTTAGGCCTTTCACTTCTTTGGTTCAATTAATTCCTAAGTATTTAATATTTTTTTAAAAAAATATTTCTTGATGTTATCAAGAAAATGGTATTTTTTCCTCGTTTTTGTTAAGTTAATTATAGGAACATAATAGGAACACTATTGATTTTAATGTGTTCATTTCGTATACTGCCACATGAGTGAATTTTATATTAACAGTAGGAGTCTTTTGGTGAAATATTTTGGGTCTTCTGTGTAAAAGATAGTTTGACTTTTTTCTTTCTTTTACATATCTCTTTCATTTCTTTTTTTCCCCTGATTGCTCTGAGAATTTTGAGTACTATATTGAATAGGCACAGTGAGTGTTACCTCTTTATTTTGTTCTTGATTTTAGAGGGAAAGCCTTCAGCTTTTCCCCACTGAACATGATAATGGCAATAGGTTTGTAATAAATGGCTTTTTAATATCAAATTGAGATAAGATCCTTCTCTACTTCTTTTCTTTTATTTTTTTTTTGAATCACCAAAAGATGTTGGTTTTGTTGTGTTTATTGAGATGATCACGTGATTTTCCCCTTATTTCTGTGTATGTGATATATTACATTTATTGATTTGTACATGTTGAGCCATCCTTGCATCTCTGGGAGAAAGCCATGTTGGTTATTTTATTTTAATTTTAGGGAAGGGTCCACAAGGTGTTCAGGGTCTCACTACTAGATCAGACTCTTACTGATGCAGCTGTTTACAGCCTCCTAAGAGCTGGGATTATAGGCATGTGCCACCACGCCCAGTCTGAATTACCATCTCAGTGCAGTGCACCCTAGGGGTGGGGCTGGCACCGCAGGACCATGGATTGAACCCCCAACCCCTGCACCTGCTTGCAGTCTCTTTAATTTGCTGAGCTATTTGGCTGGCTCTAAAATAAATTTCATTCGTTTTTGTTTTGTTTTTGGTACTGGGGATTGAGCTCAAGACCTTGAGCTTGCCAGGCAAGTGCTTATTCTATTGAGCTATCTCCCTGACCCTCCCATGTAGGTTATGATGTATGATCTTTTTGATAATTTGTTACATTTTGCTTGATAGTATCTTGTTGAAGAGTTTTGCACATATATTCATTAAGAAGATTGGCCTATAGTTCTCCTTTTGGTTGGTTCTTTGACTGGTTTTGAGAACAAGGTAATGCTAGCTTTTAGGAATGATTTTGACAGACTCCGCTTTCAATTACATTAAAAATATACTTGTAAATTTTTGTTTTTATTTGTGTAGCTTTTTTATTATATTTTTGCCATTTCTTGTTTTGTTAATTTGTTTGTTGAAGACAAAGTCTCTGTGTTCTCCAGACTGGCTTGAAATTACTAGGGCTGAAGTAATTCTTCTATCTCAGCTTTCCAATTAGTGGGATTATAGGTGTGTGTTACTGTGCCTAGTTTTACCTCTGAAATGCTGATGTGCTATAGTGGAGAAATCATATAATAAAAAGTACAGAAAAAACCCATATATATTAAGAAAAATGAAAGGTTATATTTTTATTTGACCATTTTTCTTTTGATTGGGCCAATATTTTCCACTGAAGCCAAACAATCTTTTATATTATTACTATTTTTTTTTTTTTTTTGAGACAGGGTCTTGCTGTGCAGTTCAGTCTGTTCTTGAACTCATTATGTAGCTGAGGCTGGCCTTAAACTTGCAGTGAACCTCCAGCCTCAGCCTCCTGAGTCCTGGGATTACAGGTGTGCACCAGTAGGCCTGGTTGAAACTAAATGATCTTAAACTGTCAGCACATTACACACATCCAAGCACATTTATTAATATTGCTCTTTTGACTTTTGCTGGAAGTAAAAAAGTTCTATTAGAGTACACAGCTGTCAGAAACAAAGAGGATACCACCTATCCTCTTAGTTTGTATTGTGCTACTATGATCCATTATAATTTTTCCAATTTTTAATTCTTTTTTGGTCAATTAGTTGAGCACTGTGCAAGGCCTGGGATGATGCTTACTACACTACATCTTTGTTGACTATCAGTTCATAGAACATAGGATGCTCATATTTATGAATAAATATAAGGCAGAATATAGAGATAGGGATAGCAAGATAAGTAAATGTAAATCGGGAAAGATGTCTGAGCTATAACTGAAAGATAGTGATGTCAATGAGATACCATGCTTATAGGAATACAAATATCTTTATTTTTGTGTTTCACCAATGGAGGGCCTAAGAGTTGTGGGATTAGTACAATTCTGAGATTAGTAAAATACTCTCCTTTTCTCTTCTTACCAAGATCCTATTTCTTTCTGCTCAGACTCCTTGCCCTGGCTCCTGAGCCTCTATTGTCCAGCATCTTGAGTCATTTGCCTTTTACAAGATGATAAATGACATAACTGGCCACTGTTCAGAGCCTTGATCCTCAGCATCCAGTGCTTCTCCTGTCATCTTCTGGGGTCAGAAGGAATCTGGAGACATGGCCCTGCAGTATTGACAGGGGTAGGGCGAGGGAAGCCCATGGCTTTGGAGCATGGGGCTAAAAGGAAGCAGGGACAGCCAGGTAAGACAGACTTGGGAACAGCCCTAGGGGCAAAGAAATAAAAATTGGAGTCTAAGGCAAAAACTGCAGTGAAGATTAGTCAAGACAGTAAAAGAAAGATCAAGATAGGAATCTAACAGGAGCCTGACAGTAGATACTCTTGGAAGACCATGATTCTCAGTCAGAGCTACTCAGTAGAATCGCCTGGTGGCCTTCCAAAATGCTGATGCCTATCAAAATTATAAAGGGCTTATGATTTGGCTCTTTTTTTCAAGCCAATAAGTTAGTTGGCATGAACCCTGGCAGACAACATGAGTAAGACTTATAGGCCAGGAGCATGAGATTTATGTTTGCATCAATGTCACTTATCCCCAAATACCAAGAGGACAGTAGGGAACTGCCCAGGTGGAATGTGTACAGACAGTGGACAGTGTGCTATGTCACAGCTGGAAATTCCACTGAAGAAACCCCAGTATTTTATAATAGATTACAAGCAAATCAAGCAAATATGCTCACACTTTGCCCCAGAAGGAGATGTTATCTTCTTTTAGTGCCAGAAAACTAAACTACTGTTGGTTCCACAGCAAGACCCTATCACTGTGTTCCAAGGCTCTTACTATACAAACATCCCCAAAAAAATAGAACATAAGCTTTGCCTGTAAAACACAGAGAAGTGCAAGTGACCCGTTAGCAAATATCTGTTCCAGAACAATTGAATAAGAATCTCTACTTGATAGAAAAGGATTCATGCTTTTGCTGCTGCATGTAGATGAGATTGTTCAAGACTAGAGCCAGGTCTTTTCCAAATTCCTTCCATAGGCTGAGAAGGGCCAAGATTACCTGGAGTCACCTATCTGAACACTTGCCTATTTTCAGACAAAATGTGTGTCCCTGTGACAGTTCTTCTTCATGGTACCCTCTTCCCTGGCTGAGGTTTTTGTAAAATAGTCAGATATTCACTCAGGAATTTCAGCTGCTTACTCTTCCAGTAAGACAGATGTTGGGAGGTAGGAACTCATTGTGTATTGGGTCAATTATTATGGATAATTCAGAGTTGGTCTACAGAAAATAATTTTATGCTCTCCATTCATGTGCGGGAGTCCTAACCCAAGTATTTACTAATGTGATATATTTGGACATAGGATGTTATTAAGTTAAAATGAGGCGGTTAGAGATAACCATAATCCAATCAGAATGGTGTCTTTACAAGGAAAGAAAATTTAGATTCAAAGGGAGGTGTCAGGGAAACACAGAGTACAACAAATAAGTCCCTGACTTCTGACATTTGAGTTGCAAACTTTTGCAGGTATAGTAAAAACTTTGTCAGACTCAGGGACAAATCTGACTTGCTAATATTCTCCCAGGATGGAACTCATTTGTCAGTCAGGGATTTACTAAAGAGAATATAAGGCAGGAGGAAGGAGAGGGGCTCCAAAGAACCCAAACCTGATGATTTCTAGGAAATAGCCTTTCAGACTCCAGAACTGTGTGGAGAACAATGAGAAAATACATTTCTGTTGTTTAAGCTGACTGACCAGTGGCACTTTGTTATGGAAGTCTTAAAAAATCAATATGCCTTGAATTTCATAGGTATCAGTGTATGCCCTACAAAGGAATCATCTTTATAAATTAAAATACTGAAGTGTTAAATTTGTCAGGGCTCCACAGGGCACAAGGCCAACTGCTGCACTGTCATTGACCCACAAGAAAGTATTGTAGAGATGGTATGGGAAAGTCTTTATTTTTTCTTTACTTTTACTTTTTTCTTTTCTTTTGTTTCTTCCATTTTGGTCTCACTATGTAGTTCAGGCTGGCCTTGAGTTCTCTATATAGCCCAGACTGGCCTTGAGCTTACAGAGATCCTCTTGCCTCAGCCCTCCTGAGTGCTGAGATTGCAGGCATGTGTCACCATGCTTGGCCCATAGTATGTTTAGAATATAAAATCAGAATGTAGAAAAGATACCTACACTCTATATTCATTGCAGCAGAGTTAGCGCTAGCTAAGTAAGATAAAGGATCAACCTCTACCAGGCATATTCAGGGTGGTATGGCTGTAGACTATTTACCAGTAGATAAATTTAATACATACATATATAGTGGGATATATAATAAAATACCATTTAACCTTTTTTTTTTTTACATGGGCATTTTCACTTTATTTGGGGAATTTTTATCAACATAAAATGATACCATTTAACCTTTGAAAAGAAGAAATTCCTGTCATTTTGATACCATGATTGAATTCAGAGGTTATTACATGAAATAAGCCAGGTATAGAAAGATGAATACCCCACCATCCCCTTCTTTTGCAGAATCTGTAAAAGTTGAGCCCACAGAGGCAGAGTAGAATGATAAGAATGTGGTTGCTCCAGCAGCTGGAGGTAGCTATGGTTGAGCTTCACTTTTGCACTTTCCCTTCCAGGCACATTAATTTCAATTTCCCAGTAGGGTCCTTCCCTCTTGAGCCGTGGGGACTCTACATTAGTCTTTTCTTCTACCTAGAACATCATTGTTTCACTCGGCTTCCCAAAGCTGACTCCTGTGATTCATCCTTCAGACCATAGTTTATTCCTCACTTCTTTCAGGAAGTTTAAAAAAAATTATAATTGGAACATATTTGCAGTACAAAATGATCACATTGCTCATGGGAGTTGGTACAGGTACAGAACACATATTAATTCTTATCCACCCTCCCCCTGGGCTCCCCTTTTTTCTTCCCTCCTCCATCTCTTGGTTCTCATCTCACATGAAAAAGATCCATCTATCTAATTCTTCTTATCTTTTACTTTGCTCCCTGTTTGTATTTTGAGCTTCTCACATAAGGAGAAACTGATATTTAAGCTTGTGTGTTTGATTTATTCCACTGAACACAATGTTCTCAACTAGGGCTGCATCAAATGTAACTGTCACTTTTTCTTCATCCATTCATCTATGGACAGGCTTATAAAGCTACTTCCAAGACTAAGCTGTTATGAGTTATGTTGCTGTAAGCATAGGTATGCAAGTGTCACTATGTGATGTCCATAATTCTTTCAAGAAGATACCTACAAAGGGAATACCTGGATTAAATAGAATTTCTATTTTTAGTGGGTTTTTGGTTTTTGCATTTTGTTTTTAGGAATCTCTACACTGATGTAGATAGTGATTGTACTAGTTTACATTTCACCAACAATGTAGAAGGGCTTGTTTCTCCCTGAAATTTGCTTATTGTTTGATTATTGATTACAGCCATTCTTACTGGAGTAAGTGGAAATCTCAGTGTTGTTTTAATTTGCATTTTTCTGGTGACCAAAGACATTGAGCATTTTCCACATATTAATTGGCCATTTAAACTACTTATGCTCATTTATTTCAGTTGCCCTTTTTTGTTTAGTTTCTTGAGACAGGGAGACAGGGTCTTACATATAGTGCAGCATTACCTTAAACTTGTTTACATGGTCCATGCTCACTTTGAATTCATGGTATCCTCCTGTCTCACGCTCCTGAGTGCTGGGATTACAGGGGTACACTGCTGCACTTGGCACCAGTTGCCCAGGTTTTTGATTGTGTATCTTATTTCGGAGGACCTTTTAAAATTATTTACGTATTCCAAATATTACTCAGCCATTTGAGAAATAGTTGGCAACATTTTTTCCATTTTGTAGATTGTCTCTTCACTCTGCTGGTGGTTTCCTTTGCTGTGTGGAAGTATTTTAATTTACCATGATCCCATTTCTGGATCCTTGGCATTGTTTTCTGTTCAAGATATCCTTACTTATTCCTGTGTCTTCATGAGTTGTACCTAGATATCTTCCAGCATATTCTGTTTTAACATTTAGACCTTTGATTCATTTTGATTTTAGTTTAGTACATAGTGAAAGATATGGGTCTAGATTCAATCTTCTGCATGTAGCTAGCTATTTTTCCTAGTAGCATTTTGCTATAGATCAGTTAGCTAAATGTGCCTACAGTTGTTTCTGCATTTTTTATTCTTATTCCATTGATTCACATGTCTGTTTCTTTTTGCCAATACCACGCAGGTTTTATTACTGTAGCTTTGTAATATAGCTTGAAGTTTGGGCTTAGGATGCTTCCAGCTCTGTTTCTGTTGCTCAGGATTGCTTTTGCTATTCTGTGTCTCTTGTTCCATACAAATTTTAGGACTCTTTTCTGTTATTCTGAGGAATGTTACTTTTTTTTTTTAATTTTAATGTATTTGGTCCATGGTCTCACTATGCAGCTCAGACTCATAGGACACTCCCGTTTTCAGCCTTCCCAGTGATGGGATTACAGGCATGTGCCATCATACCTGGACTCTGTCACTGGCTCAGCATGCCTAGGGGCAGAGCTGTCATGGCATGCAGTACCAGGAATCAAATTGTAGTCCCTGCACTTGCCTAAGCAGGTGCTTAGTCTGCTGAGCTACCTCACTGGCCCATGTTATTGACATTTTGACTAAGGAATTATTTAATCTATATATCAATTTTGGAAGCAGGCCAGTTTGACAATATTTTTCGGTCTATCTTTCAATTTTCTGATGTTCTTTTCAATCTCTTTTTCACAGTACTATAGTTTTCATTGCAGAGTTCTTCAATTTTCTTTTTTTTTTTTTTTTGTATTTTTTTTTACCAAGTTTCTTTCAGTTTTATTTTACTTATTTATTTTTAATAGTTTTATTGAGAAACAAATATCAATGAGACAGTTTCACAACTGATTGCTGGCATATTTTCAAAAATTCATACATTGGGCCGGGCGTGGTGGTGCATGCCTATAATCCCAGCACTTGGGAGGCTGAGGCAGGAGGATTATTGTGAGTTTGAGACCAGCCTGAGCTGAAAAGTGAGCTTAAGGCAGCCTGAACTGCATAGTGAGACCCTGTCTCAAAAAGATAAAAAAAAAAAATTCATACATTGCTTATTGTTGTCTTAGTGGCTATTCATTGTATAAGATGCAGACATGATACCCTGTCTTAAACACTATTATAACAAACCTCTCTATTCATTGAATTAAGAGAATGGAGCTGTATATCTATCCTAACTAGTTTGAGTATACATATACAAAAGGCCCATTCATTTCTATCCCACATTTTTGGTTAGTTTTATCAGAAATGGTCATTCTACTGTCATTTAAATATTGTATGTGTTTGAATTCAGCAGAACCTCCCAATATAGTCCAGTAGTCCATCATAGTAGTGGGTTTTCCCCCATATGTGTGTGTATATATATATATATATACATATATATATATATATGTATATATATATATGTATATATAATTTATTTATTTATTTTAGTTTTTCTTTTGTACACAGGGTCTCACTGTGCAGCCCACATTCATAGTGATCCTCCTGTTTTGTGCCTCCGGAGTCTTGGGATTACAGGCGCGCGTGCCACCACGCCCGGACTCCAACAATCCCCGGGCTCAGTGCACCCGAAGGCGGATCGAACCCTGGCCGCTGTGCTTACCTAAGCAAGTGCTTAGCCCGCTGAGCTATACCGCCGGCCCTTAATTTATTTATGTTTGGTATTTTTTATATTTGGGTCGTGCTATGCAGCTTGAATTTGTAGTGATCCTCCTGTCTCAGCTTGCCAGCGCTGGGATTACAGGTGTGCAACACCATGCCTGGTTTCAGTGGCCGGGACAGCGCACCTGGGGCTCTACAGCTGGGAAGGCATTTGGTACC
>PVKA01013141.1:0-25544 GCA_004027165.1 Ctenomys sociabilis
GTGTCACCAGGTCATTCCTCAGGTAGGCGGGCCTGGGCTTTTGTGGGTCTTCTGGGCTCAGTGAAGTATAGTGGATGATCTTATTCACTGAGTAGGCTGTAGTGTGCCAGCCAGCCTGTGCTGGGTCAGGGTCTACATTCTGTAACCTGAGAAGGCTGGGAAAGGTCCCTCTGGTGCAGCAGGCCTGGAGCCCTCACTCACAGGCCAGGCTGTGCTGGGTTTCGGTCCATGGCATGGGACCCAGGATTGCTGATAAATGTCCCTCAGGTGTGGCAGGCTTGGAGTTCTCACTCCAGGCCGACCTGCACTTGGTCTTGGGCTGTGGGTTGGGACCAGTAATCACTTGGAAATGTTTCTCTGGCACAGTGTGCCTGGAGCTCTCCCTGGGCCACAGGGGGTGTGGCCACGGAATCCCTGGGAAATGTCTCTTGGGCACAGCGGGCCTGGAGATCTACAGTCACTGAACTTTGCTGACCAGAGAGTTGGGGAAATTCCCACTCGTTCAGTGGGCTTTGGGGCAGGGGATCCGGGGTTTTGTTGGTGAGTGGGTCCTGAGGTTTCAAGACAGTCACTGACTTGAAGGGCTTGGGGGCAGGGATCCGGATACCATGCTTTGGACGAAGCCAATGGCTCTCCCTCAGACTCACCACACTCTCACTGACCTTGGAATTCTGGTGAGTCGTGCAAATTCCCACTGCCTGGGAGATCTTGGAGTGTGATTCAGGAGGCTACTGAAGTCAGCCGCTGTCTCAGGCGGGTTTCTGGCTGGGTGGCGTGGGCGGGATTGAGTAGACTGCTGGCGTGGGTCTCACTGTCTCGGGAGGTCTCTGGGATTGGGCAGGCACGAGTGGGATGGAGGAGGATGGCGGAGTCAGCCACACTGTCTCTCGCGTGTTTCTGGGGCTGGGCAGGTGTAGGCGGGATGGAGGCGGATCTGACCACAATTTTTAAGAATGGATTTTGATGAGTTTTGGGTTCTCTTTTTTCAATATTTTGTGATTATACCTAGTCTTCTTCAAAGGCAAATCTCTTGAAGGAGTTCAGTATTTCACTATACACATTAATTCATGAGGCATTATTCATGACAATAACCTCTAAATTATTACATAAAACCACAAATTATTGATAATCTGGCCCTGTTATACTATCAATTCTTTTTTTTTTTGTTTCATGGAATAATACAGGAAATCAAAATTTCATAACAGTAGTAAGGGAATTACAATAATTAATATATCATGTGCAGAGTACAGGATTTGGGAATAAAAATTTTCAAAATGATACGAGCAGAAACTTTTATTTTCAATGAATTATAAAAAATAGTATTATAACTATCTTATATTTTTAGGATGTAAAGAAATAGTTTGTGTGTGTGTGTGTGTATGTGTGTGTGTGTGTGTGTGTGTGTTCTTTTTTACCAGTTTTCACACCTTCACTATTTGGATACTTTGGCTGCTTTATGTGCGTTAGTTAACTCTCATGTTGAACATAGTTCACTTCTCAAGTTTAATATGTCTCTTTTTCATATGTCATATGAGAGATACTGTTTTTACTGCTATTTAGTTTGATGATTAAAATTATATTGGGAACAGAGACATACACATATCACACATTAATCAAGTCATGTCTTTTCAGATCTGTGCTATTATTTTCCTTGTTTCCTTAAATTCTCTTCATATCTTCACAAAACCTCTCTATTTTCCATCATCTATATTTACTGTGCTCTTTAAATTACTTTTATTTCTTTCTCATATTAGAAAAGTTATGAAATACTTAGCCTTCTGTGTCTAACTTATTTGGTAAAACATTATGTTCTTAAGATGTACTTCTTTATGTATGACTCAAATTTACCTTGTTTACACATGAGTACTACCACAAAGTAATACACTCATTTATTAATGGGCACATAAGCTGCTTCCATAATTTATCTATTTATAAATTGCTCTGCTATAAACATGTGTAAGAATGTACAAATATAATATCATAGGTCTATTTTGAGAAGATGCACGCATCTATAGTTGTGTAAATAGATTATTCTTTTTTAGTATTTTGAGGAATCTACATAATTTATTTTTTGTCTCCAAGTATTTTAATTTATTTATTTTTATTTTCTTTTATTGAGAAACAAATAGCAATAAGAGAGTATCAAAACTGATTAATAGGACAGTTTTAATAATTAATACATTGTACGTTGCTGTCTTCTTAGTGTTATCGATGGTACAAGAAGCAGACAGGATATCCTGTCCAAAAACTATTAGAACAAATGTTTCTACACATTGAATTAAGCAAAAGTAGCTGTATATCTAGCCTATCTATTCTGTATATACAGATACGAAATGGTCCTTCCTTTATATCCCCTTTTTTGTTTAGCCCTGTCAGAGATGGGTATTCTATTGGCATCTAAATACTGTAGGTGCATGAATTCAGCAAAATAATCCAACACAGTACAGCAGTCCACAATAGTAGTGGATTATCCACAGAAGTTGTTGACTTGAGCCTTTCACAGGTCAGCATATTAATATGGCTTTAAAATCCATGAACAAAAATAAAATTGCACGGGTAATACTTGAAAGAATTAAAAACTGGGACCACCTCTTATCAAGAAGTTTTTGCACGTCAAAAGGAATTACCAACAAAGTGAAAAGACAACCCATAAATTTCAAAAAAATCTTAACTCTTAAGCACTCAGACAAGGTCTGCTCTCTATAATTTATAGAGAACTGAGATACATTAGGGTCCCTAATTTAAAGACCCAATCCAGAAATAGGCATCCAAGATAAATACACACTTTTCAGAGGACGAATTTAAAGAAGTGACTATATATATGAAAAAGTGCTCCACATCACTAGCCATCAGTGAAATGCAAACTAAAACAACACAGAGATATCATCTTACCCCAGAAAAAATGGCTATCATAAAGAACTAAACCAACAACAAATTTTGGAGAGGCTATGGGGAAAAGGGAATCCTTCTCCACTGCTGGTGTGAATGTAGACTGGTGCAACCGTTATGGAAATCAGTGCCTTAAAAAACTAGGACTGGAAATCCCATTCAAGCCAGCTGTCCTATTACTTGGAATTTTCCCGGGGGAACTGAAATTGTCATATCATAGTGATATATGTATGCCTCTGTTTATAGCAGCACAATTTGTGATAGCCAAATGTTGGATACACATTTTAATAGTAGTTGTACTAGTTTATTTTCTAACAAACTATGAGTAAGATTTTCTCTTTTTATTTATAACTCAGAATTATGTGTTGCTTTCTCAAAATCAATTTATGTGTTGTTTGATATAAGCCATTCTTTGTGAAATGAGACAGAATTTCAATGTTGTTTTGATATGCATTTAATGGTAAAAGATAACGAACAGTGTTTTACCTAATTATGTGCCATTTATACTCCTCTTAAGAACTTCCTATTATTTCAACTCTTTTGTTTAATCTTTTATTTTTAGGACTATAAGTTTTTTAAAATTCACCCTATATTGCAGATATTAGTCCTGTGTCTAATAAGTAACTGTTTACCCTACAAGCTGACTCTTCACTCTGTTAGTTGTTTACTATTTAGCTTTTCCATTTGTCATAATCACATTTGATCCTGCATATTATCGCTGTTACACCTGGGATTCTGTTCAAAAAGTCCCTGCTTTGCCTATAATTTAAAGAATTTTAGTTATATTTTCTTACAAAAGATTTAGCGTTTTTGTTTTGATATTTAGCCATTAATGCATTTTCAGGAGCAGGGAGATAGCTCAGTGGCATAAGTGCCTGCCTGGTAAGTGGAAGATCCTGAGTTCAATTCTTGGTAAAGAAAAAAAAAAAAAAAAAAAAAAAAGAGCTGAAAGCAGGTGTAATGTTGAGTGTTTTGTGTCAAGGAGCTGTTATGACATAGTCCCTGGTATTTGCCATTTTGATCTTAGATTTGTTCTTTTGCTATTTTTGAAGCAAAATACCTTCTTTGCTTTACCTGTTTGTTTCTTTCACTTTTGTCGAAACTCAAATGGATAGGCTTGGATGAAGTTTTGTCTGAACACTCAATTCAATTCCATTCACAAACAATTTTACTACCAGTACCACAATGTTTATATTATTGGAGCTTTGTGATATAAGTTGAAATCTGGGATTGTAATATCTCTGTCTTACACTTTTTTTCTTTCTTTCTTTTTTTTCCATCAGCACTGGGGATTGAACTCAGGCTCTTGTGATTGCCAGGGAAGGGCTTATTCCACTGAGCCATCTCCCCGGCCCCTGTTTTACACTTTTTCCTGAGGATTAATTTGGATATTCTGAGTCAGTCTTGGTTTCATATAAATTTTGGTAGTGTTTGTTTTTACACTTATGCAGAATGTTATTGATCGCATGTACATTAAAACTATATATACTTTTTGACAATATAATATTTGAACAATATCTGTTCTACCTATCTAGGAACATGAAACTTTTTTCAATTTTTGAATATCTTCTTAAATATATTTTTTCAGACCACTGTGCTTTTCATTATACAGGTCTCTCTTCAATAGGCTAATTTCAAGGAATATAATTTTTTGCAGTAAACATTAATGAAGTTGTTTTCTTTTCTCAATTGGTTCCTTGATGGTAGACAGGAATGATATTGACATTTGGTGTTCACTTTATACTTGGACTCTTTGTGAGACTGTTTTTTAGCTCTAAGGGTTTTTAATTGGAGTATTTTGAAAACATGTATTATGTGTAAAAAAGTCACATTTTGTACAATCAGTGAAGTTTTTCTATATCTTTATTATGTGTATCCTTTTACTTCTTTCTAGTGCCTGATTTCTCTAGTCTCCAGTACTATACTGAAAATGGGTGGTGAGACTATTTTTTTTTCTTGTTCCTGATCTTAGAAGGAATTATTTCATTTAGTCACCAAATAGTATAATGAAGGCAATGTGTTTGTCAAGTGACATCTATTGTTGTATTTATTTATTTTACAAGTATATGTTTGCAGTATACCTTCATGTTCTGGGGTGGGTACATGTATATAATACAGCTTCTTTTGTTTAACTCCCTTCTTCCCTCTCCTCCCTATCTCCTCCTCTCTTTACATTATCCTAATTTTCTTTCTTGTTGATATTATTAATTTTAGCTCAATTTGTGACATATAGTATTTATAATCATTGAAATTATTAGGTTCCTATACATAGCATATCTTTATTCTATGTATTTTATCTTTTCCTCATGGCTCATGTATGTTCCCTTGTATGACATCTTTAGTGCAAGAGATCCATCCTTTTTTACTCTCCTATACATCCTTCTCCTTTTATCCTCCTATACATTCTCTTTGTGCATACTTTGCCTCACTCCAATGAGATGCCATACATTATTATAGCTTGTTTATTTCACTCAAAATTGTACTTACCAGACACATCAATTTTGCTAAAAATATTTAAATTTTTCAATCTTTGTAACTGAGTAGTATTTCATTATATACAGATACCACATTTTCATTATCCAGTCATGTGTTGATGGGAATAAAGATTCCTAGGATTTTGCTATTATGATTTGTTCTATTATAAACACTGATGTGCATGGTTTGCTGCAGTATTATGTCTTAAGTTCTTTTGGGAAGATACCTAGAAATTGGATGGATTATTTATATGGAGTTTCTAATTTCAGTTCTTTGAAAAGTCTTCACACGAATTTCCATAATGGTTGTTCTAATTTACATTCCTACCCAAAATGGAGGGCTTCTTATTCACTACAACAACTATCATTTGTTATTCTTTGTTGTCATTTTTGTCTGGAGAAAGCTAGACTGTTATCATTGTCTTAAATTGCATTTCTGTAATGGCTGGATAGTGAACAGTTTTTTTGTAAAAATTAATATTTTTATTTCAAACTAACTAGTAGAGAGTAATTTGATTGTTCTCAATATGAAAAATGAAAAGTAATCTGAAATGAAGGGTATACTAATCAATTATCCTGATCTGTCTGTATACATTGTACACATGTGTTGAAAAGTCATACTATGTTCCATAAGTAAGTACAATTACTGTAAAAAAAATGCAAATAGATGGTACATTTTAGTTATGTAATATAATCATCACAGGAAATTTGTACCTGTACAAGGTATGTTTTGATTCCTCTTATTTTCCCAATCCTTCTTCCTTTCTTTAGCCTATCTTCTACTCCCTGTTTAGAAAGCTTTGTTTCTCTTTCCTTTTCCCTTTCTTTCTTTCCACCTTTCCCAGCCCTAGCTTCCCTTTCCTTTTGAGCACTTTTTTTTCCATTGCATGATACCTATTGTTCATTTTGCTTTTTCTGTACACTTTCAATTTCTCACAGGAGGGAGGGAGACTGTGTGATGAATATACATGTGAGTCTGATTTAGTCTTGAGTTTCATCCATTTAAATAGAAATGCCTAAAATTTATCCTTCTTTATGGCAGAATTGTGCTTCATTATATGGAAAAACACATCTTCTTTATCTATTCCTCAGTTGATAAAAGGAAGAAGTTCTGGCATGCTATATTGTATGTTGGGATTAGAACATACACTATAACAGTTGTGTACAGTACATTTCAGAAATCTTGTAGAAAGGATTTTGAAAGCTTTTAACAATGAAATGATACACATTTATGATGTTAGTTTGTTTAACTTGATTTGAACCTTATAAAGTGTATATGTGAATCAAAGCATTACATATTACTCTATTGGTATGTACATTCATTGTGTTTCAATTAAAAAAGAGGAAAAAATAAATGGAAAATAGAAAAGTTTTGGTGAGTATATGCATAAATTGGAACAGTT
Organism: Ctenomys sociabilis; assembly: GCA_004027165.1. Classification (NCBI taxonomy): domain Eukaryota; kingdom Metazoa; phylum Chordata; class Mammalia; order Rodentia; family Ctenomyidae; genus Ctenomys; species Ctenomys sociabilis. The sequence goes on from PVKA01013141.1 coordinate 6,767, forward strand.
GTACATGAGTATGCATAATGGTGCAGCAATTGTGGTATGTAATTTGGCATTTTCTTTCAGGTTCTCACACTAAGGAGATAATATGAGGTTTGCACATGGATGTAAACTCTTTAAAAATAAGAAATTGAAAAAAAATACAAATATCAAAGTATTTTATGGTAAAAACTACAATGAAGACATTAATTTTAAGGACAATTGTAATGAAAGAGAATAACTCAAAATTTTTTTGAATTATGACAATGTATTTTCTTTAACAAAACTATGAAGACAAGGAAGGCAATTCTAAGTGTTGGATAAGAGTAAGTCATAGGTAGTATTCCAACTTCAAGTGGTTGACTTTTATTTTGATTAATTTTATTGGGAAACAAATATCAATGAGATAGTTTCAAAACAAATTAGTAGAACAGTTTAAATAATTAATACATTGCATATTGCTGTCTTTGGAGTGGTTATTCATAGTATAAGATGGCAATATGGTAACCTGTCCAAACACTATTAGTACAAATCTTTCTTCTCATTGAATTACGAGAAAGTAGCTATATATCTGTCTTAACTATTTTGTCAGTGTTACTATTTACACCTTTTTTTTGCTTTAAATGACTTGGAATGTTCCATGTTTTGGCAAAAGAATTACATCTGATTATCATATCATAAACAGATTCAACTATAGAATAGTTCTGTACACTTCCTTGTCTTACACTACCTTCCATTGTCTATCTTCTATGGACACTATGAAAATTTATTATTTGTAGTTGTTTATCAATGAGATAGGTGAAGTGAAGGCAAGAGAATATAAGGTGATTGGATGAGAATTGCAAGACACTAAAGGGGAGGCTTCAAAAATGAGGTAGTGATAGATATGAATAATGTTTGATTTGGGGTCTGATTCTATTAGAGAACATTTACTTGAGGAGAAGTGTTAGTGTTGAGAATTTTCAGAACATATTTATGAAGGCAAGGATAAGATATAGGTTAATGTACATTTACTTTGCAGTTCAGTAAAGATATAGTGTTGTCAGAACCTGCATACAGGAAGGCAGCTATCCTTGCCACTATACAGTTATACATGAAAAATTAAAAGTTGTGGAGGAGGAGTTTATATATTTAGAAGAAGAATAAATCAATATGCAATAATATTGCATTGAGGATTTGAGGTGAAGAAAAAAGAGCTGAGATGAGCGAAGCATAATAAATTCAAAACTCCTAAATGTGTGTAACATATCTAAGATAAATAAATGCACAAATAAAACCTCAAACCCATAAAATATCCCATGGGAACACACATTCAATATTCTAGTAAGACAGTGAATATGTGATTTGTATTTAGCTTCTTTCGCAGAAAGTCTTAATGCTCAACTCTAGTAACTATTCTGATCCTTTGAGCAAAATACTAAAGCTAACTCAGACACATGACTTCTTTTTTCAGGTTGCAGGCATTCTTGCAGGGTCTGAAGGAGTCTGAGATATTAGGTTATGATCTCTTGCTGCCACTCTGTCTGGGTATTATTGGTGGAACTGGCAGATTGGTTCATTTGCAAAAATTTTGGACTGATTCAGTAGTATTCTTACATTAACAAATTAGCTAAAACAGCAAGTTAATCTGTTAGAATGATAGTTATTGAAGACAAGTTGAGATCTTACCATGAAACCAAATCTCACAACACTATTTCACCTAGAAAATAATTCATAGTTATAATGTAATCATGAAAACATCCTACGTGTGAACCCATAGCTAGTATGCCCTAAATAAAAGCTTTATGTCATCCTTAGGGGCAAAAAAAGCATTGAAAAGTAATTTGGGATGTTTGGCACAAATCTGTAATCCTAGCACTCAGAAGGCTGAAGGAGGAGAATTGCTGAAAGTTCAAGGCCATCCTGGTCTACAAAATGGGCTCAAGGCCAGCCTGAACCCTGTAACAAAATAAAAAGAACACATATTTTCTTTTCTTTTGGTTTTATTAATTTTATGGAGAAACAAATAGCAATGAGACAGTTTCAAAACAGGTAAGTAGGACAGTTACAATAATTAATACATTGCATATTGCTGTCTTCACAGTAGTTATTCACAGTACAAGATGCAGATATGATATCTTGTCCAAACACTGTTAGTACAAATCTCTCCTCAATGAATTAAGAGAAAGTAGATGTATATATTTCTTAAATATATTTATATACAAATACAAAGTGATCCTTCATTTATAACCCCTTTTTGTGTTTTGTCAGAGATGGATATCCCATTGCCATGTTCTAGAATTAACTGTCTATACTATGGAGTCAGAGACTAGGTAATTTAAGAGGATAGGAAAGAAAAGAAAAAAGAAATATTTTCTTTTAATGTTGTTTGCTATATGGTACGGGGAAGAAGAAATAGGAGAGAAACAAAAAAATCCTAATGATGGTAGAGGTATTTTGTATACAGACAGTGGAAAAGACTTGGTTCACAATCAATATTTAGAAATGGGATGAGAAAGGATTCTGTGCCTAATATACTCTTACCTCACTTCATAAACTTTCTTTGTTCTACGATTCTGCTTGTAAACTGAATTGGTCACAAAGGGAATCAAATACCAACCAATGTCATTCCTGTAGAGTTTTAAAATAGAAGCAAGAGGTTTCTGAAAACTTATGCTTGAGAAGTGAGTCTTTTGTGAAAATAAACATTCAATCTTCCTCGATCCCACTCCATGCCCATCTAGCCAGAGTGACCCGCCTGAGATAGCCGGGCCAACTCTGGGGGCCTCCTGGATCTCGCCCCAAGCCCTCCCAATGAGAGGGAATTTGCACAACTCAGTAGGCTTCCCAGATTAGTGAGTGTGTGTTGAGTCTGAGGGAGAGCCTTTGGCTTTTTCTCATGCATGCTACCCGGATCCCTGCCCCCAAGCCCTCCAAGCCAGTGACTGGCCTGAAACCTCAGGACCTACTCAAAAGCACCTCCTGGAATCCCCTGCCCTAAAGCCCGATGGGCAAGTGAGAATTTCCCCGACTCCCTGGGCATCAAATTTCAGTTAGTGAGAGCTACAGGCCCGCTGTGCCAGAGAGACATTTCCCAGAGATCACCGGTCGCAGCCTGTGGCCCCAGTTCCAGCACAGCTTGGCCTCTGAGTGAGGGCTCCAGGTGCGACACACCAGAGGGAACTTATCAAGCCTTGGCTAGTTTCGGTCCAAGGCCCCAGACCCAGCACAGCTGATCTGACCCAGCACAGCCGACCTGGTGAACAAGAACATCTACTATCCTTTTGGGAGCCCAGCAGACACACCAAAGCCCAGGCCCGCCCACCTAGAGAGCGACTTGCCTCAGACAGGAGGGCTGACTCCAGCAACTTTCCAGATCCTCGCCCCAAAGCCAGCCAAGATAGTGGGAATTTTCACTACTCGTTCTGCATCCATGTTCAGTTCGTGCTCTCGAGAACAGGGAACCAACAGTGGGGAACCACAGGAGCTGCAGCAAAAAGGAACTGAACATAAGAGCTAGATCCAGGCCAGGGATAACTGTTTAATCTCAAACTTAATAGACTGGAACCCGAATCTCATTACATGCTAAGGTAATAGATGCACCAAAGCTCTACACCAAAGGTCACAGTTCAGTGCTATACAAAATGACAAAGACAAGGAAGAAAATGCAGTCTCACACCTTGAATCCACCAGTAACTACAGAGGACACTAGCTCAGTTGAAATTAATGAGTTAACAGATAGAGAAACAAAGAAGGAACAGCAGAAAAGTATAGAGGCACTCAGACAAGAATTAATTCCTCAAATAAGAAAAAGAAATATCTGAATACACAGCATCTGAAATAAAGAATCAAATTCAGAAACATTGGGGGGTAAACCAATGCTCACCCAGAACAAGTCCAAAGAACACTGTTCCAGATGAAACACATGAAGTAACAGCATTGGAAACAAAGAAAGAACAGCAGAAAGGGCATGAGGAACTCAAATCAGAAATAATTTCTGAAATAAAAAAGAATTCTTTGAAAAAAAGAGTTCGCTGAAAACGAACTGAATAGTATCTGAAATACAGAAACAAGTCTGGAAATATACAGAGGAAGCCCAACTTGGAAGAAACTCTGCAGAAAAAGAATTAATAACTACCTCTAAAGAAAGCATGGATAAAAAAAAAATTGAGGAGATCAGAAATATGATGGATTCCTTGAATGAGCAGTATGGAAAAGAAATAGAAAGCATGAAACAGAGTCAAAGAGACATAGAAGTAATAAAAATATCAATCATGAGTCTACAAAACCATTTGAGTGAAAGTGAAGCCAGAGTTTCAGATCGTGAAGACACTGGTGCAACTAGTGTAAGATGAGAAAGGATCTCTTAAAAACAACAAGGATGCAGGAAAAAATAATCCATCATCTGTAAGATGACACCAGGATGAACAATGTGAGACTAATAGGTATCAATGATAATGAAGTAGTCAGTACAAATGACATTTAAAGAATCTGGGGAGAAGTAATCACAGAAAACTTCCCAAATGTGAGGAAACAATCCCACATTAAGGTAACCAAAGCATATAGAACACCAAATAACTTCAACCCAAGTAAAAACACACTGAGACATACGACAGTCAAGATCCCAGAAATCCAACACAAAAATAATATACTGAAAGCTGGTAGAGAGAAAAAAACAGATCACATTCAAAGGAAAACCCATCAGAATTACAGCCAACTTCTCTACTCAAACCATGAAGGCAAGGAGAGCGTGGAGCAGATTTCTTCAAGTCATGTACGAAAACAAATTCCAGCCCAGATTATTATACCCTGCAAAACTCTCTCTCAAGTTTGATGGAGAAGTGAAATACTTCCAAGGGAAAGAACAACCAAAGAATTTCATGATGACAAAGTGAAATCTACATAGGCTGAGGAAAGATGGTCTAGAGAGAGACCACAATGACCAGAACTCCATGAATGAGAACAGAGGGAATGCACTAAAGAGGACAGACAATTCAACACCAGATACAAAGGAGTAAACAACACCAGGTAAATATCATGACAAACATAAGTCAGCACATTTCAATCATAACCATCAATGTAAACGGACTCAATTCTCCAATTAAGAGAAATAGACTGGCACAGTGAATTAGGAAACAAAATCCAATAATATGCTGTATACAAGAAACACACTTAGCTCAAAAGGAAATTCATAGGCTCAAAGTCAAAGGATGGAAAACAATACCACATGCCCCAGCACCTCAGCAAAAAGGAAGAGCAGCAATTCTGTTCTCAGACAGGTTCAACTTCAAACCAAGAATAATAAAACGACACAAAGAAGGCCACTATATATTGGTCAGGGGAAAAATTCAAGACCAAGAATTAACACTCATAAATATTTATGCACCAAACACAGGAGCACCCAACTATGTAAGACAAATCTTAATGGAAATGAAAAACCTAATATCTAAGACCACAATCTTAAGAGGAGACCTTAACATTCCCTTTTCTCAAAAAGATAGATCAACCAGACAAAATATTAGCAAGGAGCTAGCAGAAGTGAACCAGCGCTTGGAAGAAAAGGACCTGGTGGACACATGCAGAGTGTTCCATCCAACCAAAGTTGAATACACATTTTTTTCAGCTGCACGTGGGTCATTTTCCGGGATAGACAGCATACTAGTCCAGACGTCATGCATAAGTATATGCAAGAAATCAGAAAATATCCCATGCATATTATCCGACCACAGTGCAATGAAATGGAACTAAATGACAAGAGAATCCCACTGAAATCATGGAAACTAAAGAACACCCTACTCAGCAATCAATGGGTCATAGAAGATATTCAACAAGAAATTCAAAAATATCTACAATTCAATGAAAATTCAAGCACAACTTACCATAATTTATGGGATGCGATGATAGCAGTTCTTAGAGGGAAAGTCATAGCTATATATTCACACATTAGGAAAACAGAATGGGAACAAATAAACACCCTAATGTGGCACCTCTGACATCTAGAAAAAGAACAGCAAACGAACCCAGAGTGCAAAGATAGGAACATATCATAAAGATTAGAGCAGAAAATAATTCAATTGAGATGAAAACAGTTCAAAGAATCCACAAATCAAAAACTTGGTTCTTAGCCGGGTGTGGTGGCACAGGCCTTTAATCCCAGCACTCGGGAGGCTGAGGCATGAGGATTGTTGTGAGTTCGAGACCAGCGTGAGCTACAAAATGAGCTTAAGGCCAGTTTGAACTGCATAATGATACCCTGTCTCAAAAAGTTGGTTCTTTGAATGACTAAATAAAGTTGAAAAGTTTCTAGCCAACCTCATCGAATGAAAACGGTGAAATCACCACAGACCCAGTAGAAATTCAGAAGGTCATTAATAGTTGCTTCGAGAATCTTTACGCTCACAGAATAAAAGACACAGAAGAAATGGATAGATTCCACGAAAGGTGCAAATTACTAAAACTGAACGAAAAAGATATAACAACTCTCAAGAAGCCAGTAACAGCCAAGGAAATATGAAGCGTAATAAAAATCCTACCAACAAAGAAAAACAAGGTCCTGATGGATTCACAGCTGAATTCTACAAGAAAAACACAAATAAAGGAGAACTACAGGCCAATACCCCTAATGAACATAGACACAAACATACTAAATAAAATCCTAGCAAATAGAATACAGCAAATCAAGAAGATCATACACCATGACCAGGTAGGATTCATCCCAGGCATACAAAGACAGTCTCGGCCAACAAAGGCAAGGCAGAAGGCATCACAATTTCTGACTTGAAAATATACTACAAAGCCACTGTGATAAAATCAATATGGTATTGGCAACAAAAGAGACCTGAAGATCAATGGAAATGATTAGAAGTTGTGGAGGCATCTACAAATGCTCTCAGCCATCGAATCTTCGACAAAGGGGCCAAACAAGCATAGTGGAAGAAAAGTAGCCTCTTTAACAAATGGTGCTGGAAAACCTGGCTTTCTACTTGCTGAAAACTAAAACTTGACCGAGCTGTATCACTATGCACTAAGCTAAAGTCAAAATGGTTTAAAGATCTAAACATTTAAACAGAAACACTCAATGTCCTTGAAGAGAAATTCAGAGGAACTATTGAAAATATAGGGGTAGATAAAGAGTTCATGTACAAACATGTATTTGTATGGGAAAAACCTGAAAGAATCAACAACTGGGATCAACACTTCTTGAGGAGTTTCTACATGTCAAAGGAAATTGTCAACAGAGTGAAAAGACAATGCACAAATTTTGAAAATATCCTAACGAATAAGCAATCAGATAAAGGTCTGTTGTCTATAATATATAAAGAACTAAGATATAACAGAGCCCTCTAATTTAAAGTCCCATTTCAGAAATGGACATCTGAGATGAACGCACACTTCTCAGAGGACGAAATTAAATAAATAAATAAATAAATATATGAAAAAAATGCTCCACATTGCTAGCCATGCGTGAAATGCAAATAAAAACAATACTGAGATACCATCTCACACCAGAAAGAATGGCTACCATAAGGAAATCAACTAACAACAAATCTTGGAGAGGTTTTGGGGGAAAATAGAGCACTTTTCCACTGCTGGTGGGAATGTAGACTGGTATAACCATTGTGGAGATCAATGTGGAGACTCCTGAAAAGAGTAGGAGTGGAAATTCTCTTCAAGCCTGCTATCCCTCTACTGGGAATTTTCCCAGAGGAGCTGAAAACCTTATATCATAGTGATATATGTATGCCCATATTTATAGCAGCACAATTTGTAATAGAAAAATCTTGCAAACAACCAAGGTGTTCATCACATGAGGAATGGATGAAAATGATGGTATTTCTATATAATGCAGTATTAATCAGGTATGAAGAATGATAAACTTGAAACATTTATATTGAAGTGGATATCACTTGAACATATACTCATAAGTAAAATAAACCAGACACATATGTGCAAACATCGTAGTCCCCATAGTATAAGAAGTGAAAAGAAGAAATAGAAACAGAAATGTACAAGAACAACTAAAAAGAACTGAGTCAAATAGGGCAAAGTGAATGGCACATACTGCAGGATAGTAATCAGCTTTTCTTCTGGATGGGTAACAACCTAAGTTCACAGTTCAAAATTGGAGAAATAGAAGAGCCACAAGGCCAGCCAACATTTTGGCCCTAGCCTTTCAAGGTCAGCAAAGACTCAGGATATAGGTGAACCTGTACTGTTACATCATGAAACTCAGTTGTTCCCCAAATTTTCTGTTCAAGGAGATTATTGAGCTACAGACCATGGAGACCACTGATCTATAGTGTACCTGGGGAGGGTTCACCTGGAGAGAAAACTTTCTCTCAGGCTCTCACAGAGCGCAAGCTGGTCTAGCATTGGCTGTACCTCATCCACATGGATGACATACACAAAGGATCTACAGAGTAAGGTACAGGATTACGAGGCAAACCCTGAGGGACTTCACTGACCTCATCAGAAACAAAAACTACATGTTTTGGTATATATGTCTTGCTCTATCTCAGTCTTAAACATCCAGCAGAAAAATATAAAAATGAGGGATACAATGCGGGGCCATAATGATAAGTTGATATGTAAATGGCTGCAGTTAACAACTTCTTCAGATAACTCACTTTGATTGTGGAATGCTGGACTGTATTGAATTGTGTCACTGAGTTCATGCACCTAAATTGGTTTAATGACAATGGAGTGCCCATCTTTGACAGGTCTAGACAAAAAAGGCTTATGCAAAGGAAGAATCATGATGTGTGTGTATAAAAGTACAGTTAGGATAAATATGCTGTGCTTCTGCCTAAGTCTATGAGAAGCAAGATTTACACTAATAGTGGTTGGAAAAGCTAGTATGTTGGCTTCTAGTACTATGGACAACCACTAGGAAAGTAACAAGGTAGAAAGTATTAATTATTGAATCTGTGATATAATTTAGGTATACCAATATAAGATAATAAATCGGTACACTCTCTTAATTCACTGATAAGAGACATCCACTATAATAATGTCTGCAATTATAATATCATGTGTGCACCTTGTATGATGCCAATACATTACAAAAACAGTTTGCAATGTATTAATTTATCAGATCTGTCCTGTTAATTTGTCTTAAAACTGTCTCTTTGGTATTTGTACTTATATAAAATAAAATATATAAAAAAGAAAATAAGTGTTCATACACCTAATTAATATTATATAAATACTACAGAAAAATATAAATGAAGAAGTGAAAAAATGAAGAAGGAGTATAAAAATTCTACTAGGATAAAAACAGGAGAAAGCCCAAATAAATACAGATGTAAAAATCTTGAATAAAATATGCAAATAGAATGCATAAAAGCATTAAAATTATACATTACAACCAAATGGAATTTATCCTGAGAATGCAGAAATGGTTTAATATACAAAAACCATAAAGGGAATGAACCACAACAACAGGGAAAAATATTCATATGGATCATCTCAGTAGACACAGGAAAAGGTTTTGATAAAGCTTCATGACAAAAATAATAAAAAATAAGACATGTAAACAGCTACACTCTCTTAATTTACTGATAAGAGACATATGCTATAATAATATCCATAAGTATAATATCATGTATGCATCTTCTATGATACCAAAACATTATGAAAAGTTTGCAATGTATTAATTTATCAAATCCATCTTGTCAAGGTACATTAAAACTGTCTCATTGACATTTGTACTTCAATAAAATGAAAAGAAAATAAATTTCAAAAAAAAAACCTCAGAAAATTGGAATATATTGTATTTGCTTCACCCTGATGAAAGGCATCTATGACAAACCAATAAGCAATATCATTCCTAATGGACAAAATTTGAAAACTGTCACTTTAAAATCAGGAATAAGACAAGGAACCCAACTGTCACCACTTTTGGTCAATATTGTTTTTTGGAAACATTAACTAGAGCAATTAGACCAAAGAAAGAAATAGAAAAATAAGGATTGCAAAAGAAGAAGTGAAATTATCATTATTTGAAGACAGGATACTCTACAAAATGGAACCGAAAAACTCCACCCAGAGTCTTGGAGGTTTAGTAATGGAATTCAGTACATTAGCTGAATATAAAGTGAACACTCAAGAAACAATACCATTTTTATGTACAAACAACTAATTCACACAGAGAAATTACAGAAACTACATCTTTCACAATAACACCACAAAAAATGAAATACATCACAATCAATCTCACAAAGGAAGTAAAAGTTTTATGCAGAAAAAGTTATAGTACTCTGAAGAAATCGATCAAAGAGAATTTTAGAACATGGAAAACATAATCCAGATTCCTAGATAGGAAGAGCCAACATTATGAAAATGGTTAATTCCCAAAATTATTATACAGATTCAATGAAATCCCTATTAAAATGCCATTAGTATACTCCACAGATACAGAAAAAAATCATCTTTAAAATTCATCTAGAAACAGAAGAGATCTAGAATAGCAAAAACAATCCTGGGTAATGAACAAAAGGCAAGAAGCATCTGAATCTCTCACTTGAAATTATATTACAAAGCTACTGTGATGAAATTAGTATGGTACTGGCAAAAAAGTGTCAACAAATGGGATCTCAGCTCTTTGAAAAGTTTCAAAATAAATCACCAATAGAGTAAGAAGAAAATTCATGAGTTGGGGAAAATTACAGTGGGCTGTCCTTTAGACAAGGGACTCCTATTTAGAACTTACAAGGAACTAGAAAGAATCAGGCCTCCAAAATTCCAGGACTCCAAGAGCCCCTGCCTCCAAGTCCACTGAGTGAGTGGGAATTTTTCTGAATCTCCCTCAGCCAGATCCATGCCAGCCCGGTATGGTGAGTGTGCGGGAGAGACTTTGGCTTCCCTCCAGCACACTCTGCATCATCCAGAGCTGCCGACCCCAACCTCCCAGTGAGTGAGTGGTGTGCCTGAAACACACCAGACCATCTTGCTCAGCAACTCGCCAGAGCCCCTGCCCCCAAGCCCACCAAGTGAATGAGAATTTTTCCGAATCTACCTCCACCCAAATTACGCACCTCCAGCCTGGTGAGTGTTTGGGAGACCTTCTGTGCCCCCCCAGTGCTTCCTGGACCAAGGACTGAATAGAAGGGAACTACAGGCTCACAGTTATACCAGAATAGCTGAAGCAAAAAGGAAATGAAAAAAACAGCTAGATCCAGGCCAGGCATAACTGGATAATCTCAAACTTAATAGACTGGCACCCAAATCTCATTATGTGCTAAGGTTATAGCTGCACCAAAGCTCTACAGCAAAGGTCAGAGGTCAGTACTATATAAAATGACAAAGACAAGGAGAAAAGTGCAATCTCAGGCCTCAAGTCCACCAATAAGTGCAGAGGACATTAGCTCAGCTGAAATGAATGAATTAACAGAGGCAGAAGCAAAGAAACAACAGCAGAAAGGTATAGAGGAACTCAGACCAGAATTAATGCCTGAAACAAAAGGAAATTTTTGAATACATAGCATCTGAAGTAAGGAATCAAATCCAGAAATGAATGGGGGAAACCCAATGCCCACCCAGAACAAGTGCAGAGAACACTATTCCAGCTGAAATGCATGAAATAGCAGCATCACAAGCAAAGAAACAATAGCAGAAAAGCAAAGAGAAACTCAAAGCAGAAATAATTTATAAAATAAAAAAAGAATTCTTTGAAATCATAGCATCTGAAATAGAGAATCAATTGAGGAAATATATAGAGGGAACCCAACCTGGAAAAACTATGCAGTAAAGAATTAATAGCTACCTCTAAACAAGACATTGATTAAAAAAAAACACAGAGGAGAATGGAAATATGATCGATTCCTTGAATGAGCAAAACAGAAAAGGAATAGAACGTATGAAGCAGAGTCAAAGAGATAGAGGAAGAACTAAAAATATCAATCACAAGTCTACAAAACCATTTAAGTGAAAGCTAAGACAGAGTTTCAGATCTTGAAGACGCTGGTGAAGCTAGTGTAAAGGTGAGAAAGCATCTCTTAAAAAAATGAGAATGCAGGAAAAAATAATCCATCACCTGTAAGATGACACCAAGATGAACAATGTGAGAATAATTGGTATCCATGAGAATTAAGGAGTCAATACAAATGATATAAAAAGTACACAGGCAGAAGTAATAGGAGAAAACTTTCCAAATATGAGGAAAAAAATTCAACATTCGGGTAACTGAAGCATGCAGAACACAAAATAACTTCAACCCATGTAAAAACACACCGAGACATATAATATTCAAGATCCCAGAAATTCAAAACAACAATAATATACTGAAAGCTGCTAGAGAGAAGAAGAAGATCACATTAAAAGGAAAACTCATCAGAATTACAGCCGACCTCTCTACACAAACAATGAAGGGAAGGAGAGCATGGAGCAGAGTTCTTGAAGTCCTGTATGAAAACAAATTCCAGCCCAGACTATTATAGCCTTAAAAACTCTTTCAAGTGTGATGGAGAAATGAAATACTTCCACAAGAAAGAACAACTAAAGAATTTCATGATGACAAAGCCATCCCTATACAGGCTACTGAAAGATGTCCTAGAGAGAGATCACAATGATTAGAACTGTATGAATGGGAATGGAATACAGGGAATGGAAGATACCTGCTATGCAGGGCAAACAATTAAACATAGGATAAAAAGGAGTAAATATCAGCAGGTAAATATCATGAAAAACATAAGTCAGCACATTTCAATTATAAAGATCAATGTAAATGGACTCAATACTCCAATTATGAGACATAGACTGGCACAATGGATTAGGAAACAAAATCCAACAATATGCTGTATACAAGAAATACACTTAACTCAAAAGGACATTCATAGGCTCAAAGTCAAAAGATGGAAAACAATAATACATGCACCAGCACCTCAGAAAAAAGCAAGAGTAGCAATTCTGTTCTCAGACAGTCTCAACTTCAAACCAAGAAGGATCAAACGACACAAAGAAGACCACTATATATTGGTTAGGCGAAAAATTCAAGACCAAGATGTAACACTCATAAATATCTATGCACCAAACACAGGAGCACCCAACTATGTAAGACAAATCTTAATAGACATGAAACACATAATATAAAAAACACAATCTTAAGAGGAGACCTTAAGACCCATTTATCTCAAAAAGATAGGTCATCCAGACAAAAAATTAGCAAGGAAGTAGTAGAACAGAACCAGAGCTGGAACAAATGTACCTGGTGGACATATACCGAGTGTTCCAACCAACCAAAGCTGAATACACATTTTTTTCAGCTGCACCCAGATCATTTTCTAAAGTAGACCACATATCAGTCCATACATCATGCATAAGTATATGCAAGAAAACAGAAATTATCGCATGCATATTATCTGCCCACAGTGCAATGAAACTACAAATAAATGACAAAAGAAACCAGCAAAACCCGCTAAATTCATGGAAATTAAACAACACCCTACTCAGCAATCAATGGGTCACAGATGAAATCAAACAAGAAGTACAACAGTATCTACAATTCAATGAAATTTCAACCACAATTTACCAGAATTTATGAGATGCAATGAAAGTAGTCCTTAGAGGGAAAATCATAGCTATGAACTCACACATTAGGAAAACAAAATGGTAGCAAATAATTGCCCTAATGTTGCTCCTCCAACATCTAGAAAATGAAGAGAATACCACAATTATTACTCAATTATAAAGAATGGTAAACTTGAAGCATTTATATTGAAGTGGATTCCACTTGAAGATATACTCATAAGTGAAATAAACCAGACACATATGTGCAAATATCATATAGTCTCCCTAGTATAAGAAGTGAAAAGAAATAACGAGTAGAAATGTACAAAAACAACTGAAAATAATTAGTCAAATATTTAGGGCAAAGTGAACTACATATGTTGCAGGGTACTAATCAGCTTTTCGTCTGGATGGTTAATAACCTAAGTTCACAGATCAATAACTGGAGAAATGTAAGGGCTGAAAGATCAGCCAACATTTTGGCCCTAGCTTTTAAAGGTCAGTGAAGACTCATAGGAGGACCTGTACTGTAACATCATGGAACTCACTTGTGTCCCAAAGGAGAATATGGAGCCTCAGAGGAATGCGATCTATAGTGTGCCTAAGGAGAATCACATGGAGAGAAAACTTTCTTTCAGGCTTTCACAGGGAGCAAACTGGTCAAGCAATGGCCGTGATTCATCCACATGGCTGACACTGACAAAGGATCTGCAGAGTGAGGTATGGGGGTACAGGATAAACCCTGATGTTACTTGACTGACCTCGTCAGACAGAAAAGCTCCATTTTTGGTTTTATACGTCTTGCTTTATCTCAGTTTTAGCCATCCAGCAGAAAAGCATAAAAATGAAGTATGCAAAATAAAGCCATAATAATAAGCGGAGCTGTATATGGCTCTAGTCAACAAGTTCTTCAGATTACCTACTATTATTGTGGACTGCTGGACTGTGTTTCATTATTTCATTGAGTTCAGGCACGTATAATAATTGAATGACAATGGAAGGCTAATCTTTGTGAGCACTAAATAAAAAAGGGGCTACAAGGGAAGAACCGTTCTGTTTGTATAAACAATACTGTTAGGATAAATATGCAGTAGTTCTGTATAATTCTATGAGAAGCAACATTTGCCCTAATAGTGTTTGGACAGGACTTTATGTTGTCTTCTTGTACTATGGGTAACTACTAGGAAGATAACAAGGCAGAAAGTATGAATTATTGAAACTGTACTCTAATTCAGCTTTAAAAAGTAAGATAAGTATACAGCTACATTCTGCTGATTCATTGATCAGAGACATCTGTTGTAATGGTGTTTGTAAGTAGAATATTAAGAATGTGCCTTGTGTGACAAAAAAAACACTATGAAAACAATATGCAATGTATTAATTATTGAATCTTTCATGCTAATTTGATTTGAAATTGTCTCATTGCTATTTGTTGTTCAATAAAAATTTAAAAAATTCCAAGACCCAATAAAAATGTTGAATATACACATCACAAATGATCTATAAATGGCAAATAAATATATAAGAAAATGTGCAACATCATTGATTATTCAAGTGATTCATATTAAAACAATTCCGACATTCCATTTTATGCCACAAATAATGGCTATCATCAAGAAGTCAACCAACAAAAATGCTGCAAAATGTGTAATGAAAAGGGAACCCTTCTACATTTTTGGTGGGAGTATAGGCTGGTACAACTGTTATGGCAATCAATGTGGAGATTCCTCAAAAACCTAGAGTTGGAGTTCTCATTCAGGCCAGCTATTCCCCTCCTTGGGATTTTTCCAAAATGACTAAAATCATCATACCATAGTGATATATGTGCACCTATGTAATTTGTTATCCCTAAATCTTGGAAACAACATAATGCCCTTCAATTGAGGAAAGGATATAAAAGATTGCATTTTTACACAATGGAGTATTATTCATGTATAAAAATATAAATTTCAGGCTTTTGTCGATAAATGGATGCAGCTAGAGTGTATATTGGTCAATGAAATAAATCGGATGCATATGTGCAAACATTATATTATCTCGCTAGTGTGAGAACCTGAAAGAGTAATTAAAATCTGAGAGGTACAACATGTAGTGTGAAAGGGAAAGAAATTGTTCAATGTGAAGAAAAATGTGGGATGAGGCAACGGACAAATGAAAGAACAGAGAATATATACTTATGTATGTATGTATATAGAATAGGTTGGATAATTGTATTGCTGATTTCTGTTGGAGTTTTGAAAGAAGTAGTTAATGCTTAAGTGTTTGTTTTTGCTTTTACTATGATTCTTCCTCTTTTGAAGTTCTTGTAACTTTATTATTTTTATTTTATTTTATTTTATTGTCAAGAATAAAAGCAAAAGGAGAAACAAAGAGCAGAAACCAAGACAGAAACCAGGTCACATACAGCGATACATACGTTACAGAGTTTCAAAGGAACAACAGCAAATTAACAATGATTATTATATTTTTTTAATTTATTCATCAAATTTGTTTCTCAGATTAGCAGATATACAAAAGTGAAACAATAATTGAATATTAACACTTGCTTTCAATAAACATTAATTTGTTCTCTCTTTTACTATTTTTAACATGGATGTTTAAGTGGGTACAATAATTGCTAAAACATTACAGATGATACACTTTTAGGAGCCCAAGAAGAGAGGTATTAAACCACACTTTTTGTATTACACATTGCTGTCCTT
This sequence comes from Ctenomys sociabilis, assembly GCA_004027165.1. Lineage (NCBI taxonomy): Eukaryota > Metazoa > Chordata > Mammalia > Rodentia > Ctenomyidae > Ctenomys > Ctenomys sociabilis. Next base: position 22,927 of record PVKA01013141.1, read on the forward strand.
GAGGTAGCTTCTTAAATTGCAGATATCAGCATGCAGAGTCAAGCACAGTGAAAATTCGAAGCATCAACTGATATTTTCAAAAATACTGATGGAAAGTATTAGTGCAATCATCTCAGCCAATTACAGATGTAGTTATACACAATTACAATTTGTACTTATACAAATACGTGTATATGTATTTGCATACATTTTCCTTCCATTTTTCCTGTCTTTTCTCCTTTCCATCATCCTCATTGTTTAAACCTTATGTTCAGTTTCTTTCCATTTTACTATATTTGTTGGACCTTTCAGGTTTTATTTATTCTTTCAGGTTTTTACACTAGGGAGACAATACAATATTTACATAAATGGATGTGATTTATTTCAGTTATGAAGATACCCTCTAGTAGTATCCACTTACTTTAGGCCTCAAGTTTGTCTTTTTTATAGGTGAGTAATATTCCATTGTATAAAAATATCACAACTTTTTCATCCACTCCTCAGGTAATGGGCATTTTGTTTTTTCCATGATTTGGCTATCACAAATTGTGCTGCTGTAAACATATATGCACATATATCACTGTGGTATGATATTTTCCATTCTTTTGGGAAAATACCCAGAAGGGGAATAATTGGCTTGAATAGGATTCTAATGCTAGCTTTTTGAGGAGTCTCCCCACTGATTTCCATTGTGGTTGTACCATTCTACATTCCATCAACAGTGGAGAATGAATTGTTCCTTTTTCCCCATAGTCTTTATCGCATGTTTTATTAGTTGATTTCTTTATGGTAGCCATTCTTTCTGGGGATAGAATGAATCTCACTGTTGTTTTAATTTGTACGTTTCAAAGGGCCTGTGATACAGAACATTTTTCATGTATTTTTTGCCACTTGTGTTTCTTTCTCTGAGAAGTGTGTAATCATTTCAGATTCCCACTTTTTGATTAGGTCTATAAATTTGGGGGCCCTATTTTTTGTTTAGTTCTTTATATATTCTAGATAGAAAACCTTTGTCTGAGCGATTGTTTGTTAAGAATTTTTCCTAATTTATGGGTTGTATTGTCACTCTGTTAACAATTTCCTTGGACATGCAGAAACTTCTCAATAACATGAAGTCCCAGTTGTTGATTCTTTGAAGTACTTCCTGTGAAGTTTAGTTTTTGTTCATGAACTCTGCCTACCACTATGTCTTCAAGATTTCCACATACCTTCTCTCCCAGTACATTTAGTGTTTTTACTTTAATGTTTTGATCTTTAATTCATTTTAACTTCTGTTTAGTGCACAATGATAGACCCAGGTCTAGTTTTAGTTTTTGGCATGCGGAGAGCGAGTTTTTTCAGCATCATTTGTTAGAGACTGTCTTTCTTCCAGTGACCATGTCTGGCCCCTCTGCAAAAGACAAGAAGGCTGAGTGTGTTTGTAGTTCTATCTACATCTTCTTATCTGTTCCATGTATCCTCAAGACTATATTTTTTGCCAGTAATTTGCTGATTTTATTATAGTAGCTTTGTAGTATAATTTCAAGTCAGGGATTTTGATGCCTCCTGCCTTGTATTCATTCCCCAGGATAGCTTTTTGTATTCTAAGTATTTTACAGATTAAAATAAATTTTAGGAGGGGCTGGGGATATAACTCAGTAGAATAAGCACTTGCCTGGCAAGCACAAGTTCCTGAGTTCAATCCCCAGTACTTAAAAAAATTAGGAACGTTTTCTCTAGCTATGTGAAGTATGTTGATGTTATTTTTACAGGGATTGAATTGAATCTGTATAACATTTTGGGAGTATGGCCATTTTCATAAGTTTGGTTCTTCCTATCGAAGAGTAAGGAATACTTTTCCATTTTCTGAAATGTTCTTCAATATCTTTTTTCAGAATTATAAATTTCATTGTATAATTTTTTTACTTACTTTGTTAGACTAATTCCTAAGTTTCATTTTTTGGATGCTATTGTGAAGTATATTGTTTTTTATATTCTCTCCCAGTGTGTTTGTTATCTGTATAGAAAAATACAATTGGTTTTTGACTGGTGAGATTGTATTCTGCTATGCTACTTAATTTATTAATTTTAGGAGCTTCCTAGTGAAGTTGTTTGGTCTTCAAAATAGCACATCATATTATCTATGTATAATGATAGTTTAATTTCTTCTTTATATTCTTACTAATTTTATTTTTCTCTCTTGTCTACAGCTTTTGCTAATGATTTCAGTACTATACTGAACAGGTGTGTTAGAGGGCACCCTTGTCTCATACTTGATTGGAGAGTAAAATCTTTTAGTTTTCTCCATTTAAAATTATGTTGGTGTAGATTTTTCATCGATGGTTTTTATCACATTGAGGTAGAAGCCAATTATTCCCATTTTCTACACAGTTTTGATGCTGAATGAGTGTTGTCCTTTGTCGAAAACCTCTCTGTCTGTTGAGATGATCACGTAGTATAGATTTGGCTGCATTTATATAGCTCATTTATAGATTTGTTTATATTGAAGCATCCTTGTACCCATGGGATGAATCCTACAAGGTCATGGTCTATAATCATTCTATTTGCTGTATTCTATTTGGTAGTAATTTATTGTGGATTTTTGCATCTATGTTCATGAGGAAGTTTGATATGTAATTTTCTTTTTAGTTAAATCTTTC
>PVKA01013141.1:25644-55882 GCA_004027165.1 Ctenomys sociabilis
CAACCTCTCCAACATTTGTTGTTGGTTGATTTCCTTATGATAGCCATTCTTTCTGGAGTGAGATGATATCTCAGTGTTGTTTTTATTTGCATTTCATGAATGGCTAGCAATGTGGAGCATTTTTTCATATATTTGTTCGCTTCTTTAATTTCGTCCTCTGAGAAGTGTGTATTCATCTCAGATGCCCATTTCTGAATTGAATTAATAGAAGCAGAGTGGGATGGTGGGACCGGCTCTGGGAAGGCAGACAGGCAAGGGGTGATACTGCTTAAGGGACACAGAGTTTTAGACAAGAGGAATGAATTCTGATGATCTACTGTACAACTTGGTGATTATAATGACAGTAATATGTTATGTAGCTCAAAATTGCTAAAAGGGTGAATTTTAACCATTTGCAGCACAAATAAATGACAAATATGTGGAGAAGCAAAAAAAAAAATATTTCTCTGGTTTTGGTATCAGTATACTTGCCTTCTATAATAATTGGTTCCTTTCTATTTCTTTGAAGATTTTGAGGAGTATTGGTATTAAATTTTCTATGAAAATCTTATAGAATTCAGGTGTGACTCCATTTGGACCTGATTTCTGTCTGGGCACTTTCCCTTCATGTAGCTGGAGTCTACTAGTTGGACCAATTCAGTTCACCCAAGTTACCTCCTGCCACATCCTTTGCATGAGGATCTTCTCATAGATCTGGCCGTCAGCCTTGGCCCTGATGGTCCAAGCAGTATACCTCAGTTCAGGTAGTCTAGTTCTATTCCACTCAAATTTAACTGGCTGGATGTGGCTTGGCGTCTGGCTGCTCTGCTCAGCTCCTTTTGAATGAACTCCACCAAAGTGATTGGACTTGACCTGGCTAACTCTTGGGCTTGGCCTGTTTTTCTTCAAATGAGTCTTGCACTTCTATATCTGGCAATATGAACAACTAATATGAAGATAACGATGTGATACAGCAACCATTGTTAAATTTGTACTACTTTGTTTAGTGAAGTCTTGTATTGGTTTTAATGCTGTTTTTTTTTCTTACCACTATTTTGTATTATTTAAAAATATAAAGAAAACAAGAAAAAGAAGTCACATGCAAAGTTATGGATAAAAATAGAAATGAATAATAATGAACAAAGAAGAATGTCCTTAACCTCTGTAAACTCCATTGAAAAAAATTAGTCACGAGGAATGAATGCAAAAATACCTACATGCATACGCACATGCACACATGCACACAGATGCACACACACACACACACACAGACACACACACAGAAAGAGAAACAGATAAACAGGCAGACAGACGCAGAGACACAAAGACAGAGACAGAGATAGAGACAAAGATTTTAAGTCTAAGGTGCTAGTCAGCTCCCAGAATAGTGCTGAATACAGACATCTGTATACGGTGGGAGCATCATACCAATGTGACTTTCCAAAAATGTATAATTCAAGTTGAACCTCATCTCTCACTGTAGGAACTTAGTCCATACTCAGCAGCTCCACTTCATCAGTGGGACTCCCTCCAGACTGTTCTCTTATCTCAGCATGTCCTTCCATGGATGTCCTTCCCTTAACCGCTCTGGAAACTTAACAGAGTGGAGCCTGGATGAGAGCCAAGGAGCTCCTTTGCAATTCAGGTTTAATTGTTAAAGCCTTCCTTACAGTGACATCCTTACCACCTCTTTTTTACAAGTGTGGAAGGCAGTGAACTGAGGTCACTAATTCATTCTTCTCCATGAAAATCACCCTAGAAACAGAATCTCATTTTCCATTTACATTCTGATTGCCACTGATTGTCATAATATAGTTCTCCAAAACTGTACTGTGATACAAAAATGTGAGACTAACATTTTTAGTTTCACATTGTCTTCCTGACAGTGACTGGTCAGCCATCCTCAGCACATGCAGTTCCTTGAAGTGTTCTATTGCTTCTGTATGATTTGTTTTTAACTCTTTATCTGTTGCCTCATGGTTCCTGGGTAACCTCTTCTTGCTTGAATTTCTTCCTAAGATACTATTTTTCCAGAGTCTAGAAACTATCCTGGAGGTGAGTTGCTGGCACTCATTACTCTGCCTATTTTCTACTTAACAAAAATGTGTTCTTTAGGTTAGAATCCTAAAATCAGAATTGAGATATGGTGACTAGATTGTGTTTGCTTAATCCATCTCTCATGTTTCTTTCCATTTATGATAGCTTCTGGATCTAGCTGACATTCTCTAAGTCTCTCTGAAATGGCTTTTCTTTATTTTTATTTTTATTTTTTTATGCTTTTTTCTTTATTTTTTGAAGAGAGTACAAAGTAGTATTAAGACAGAAAAATTACAAACGATACAGAATTTCACTAAAGAAAATAATATGAATTTCATAGTATTTGTTGTATTGCATAGTGTTGTCTTGAAAATAGTTGCTATTATCAGATATATGTATGCAAATTGGAAGACAAAAATATATGTAAGAAAGTAAGGAGAGAAAAATGAAAAAAATTGAAAAAAGAAGGCAAAATAAATTAAAGATTAACTGCTTATTTCCATACATCAGCAGAAATCTACAGTACAATTGTCCAAACTATTTTGCTTACATATATAGATGTGTCTTTTCCCCAACTCTCTCTCCTGTCCTTCTCCCAATCCCAGTAATTCCTTCCTTTTGCACAGGTTCATTCTCTCTTTTTTTATTGAAGTACAAATATCAATGGGACAGTTTTAAGACACCTTAACAGGACGGATCTGATAAATTAATACATTGAAAACTTTTCATAATGTTTTGGTATCGTACAAGGTGCATACATTATATTATCCTTACAGACATTATTATAGCAGATGTCTCTTATCAGTAAATTAAGTGAATGTACTGTTTATGTATCTTATTTTCTATACCCGAATTATATCAAAGATTCAATAATTAATACTTTCTACCTTGTTATTTTCCTAGTGGTTGTCCATAGCACTAGAAGCTGACATAATATCCTGTCCATCTACCATCAACGCAAATCTCTCAGGCTCTCACAGAGAGCAGACTGGTCAAGCATTGGCTGTGACTCATCCACATGGATGACACAGACAAAGGATCTACAGAATAAGGTACAGGATTACAAGATAAACCCTGAGGGGACTTCACTGACCTCATCAGAAACAAAAACTACATGTTTTGGTATAGAGGTCTTGCTCTATCTAGGTCTTGACCATCCAGCAGAAAAGTATAAAAATGAGGTATACCCCAAGGGAAGATACAAGACACATATATTAATACCGTGGCCACACAAGGAAGATCAAGTAAGGGTCTTTCCATGTTCCATGAGGAGCTGTGTGAGCCATTGGGGTGGCTAGGCCCTAAGCCATCTATACATGAGGATGTCCTAAAGAACCCACATTTGTTCAAGAGGAAGAGGAAGAAGAAGCACCTGTCCTCAGTGAGCACAAGAACTTCACCAGGATGTTAGGATCCTACAATCAAAAGATTTCAAGCCTGGAACAAAACCTGAGGGCATCTGACAAGTACCTCTTGACCATGGTCATCCCCTACTTCAGTCAGGCCAGCATCTTTTCCTGCCAGCACCAGAGTATCCACTTCTTTCTGGCACTCTACCTGATCAATAACATGGAGGAGGAAAACCAGCATCTTAAACTAACGATATTTTACTTCTTCTATGGGAGCAACTGGGCCAGGATTCCTCAGTTCCATAAGCAGCTCATCAGCTGCATGCAGTGAAGCACTAAAACATGACAGTCGAATTCCAGGAGTTTGGAAGTCCACTAGAATGGGGTCTAGTTTTATGATCCTGAACTCTGGGTGCAGCAGTAGATCACACCCTTGCATTCCAGGGACCCTGGGACCCTGAGGAAAGTGACATGAGGGCAGGTATATCTGCATCTATTGGGTACGTGCTGCATGAGGTGCAGCCAGTCTAGCAAATTTAAGAAACCAAGTACCAGCAAAATAACTCAGTGAATTAAAGCCCCTGCAAGCAGGTTCAGGGGTTAGGGGTTCAATCTCCAGGCCTGCCATGTTGGCCCCACTCCCAGGGCATGCTGAGATGGCAATTGAGACTGGGTGTAGTATCATGTGCCTGTAATCCCATCTCTTGGGAGTCTGTAGATAGGCAGATCACTGTGAGTCTGATTTAGTAGTGAAACCCTGAATGCTCTGTAGACTTTTCCCTAAAATACAGAAAAACAAATAAACAGAAACCCAGTCAAGGACCAGTTTTTGTGATCTTTTCCTGCTATCTATGTCCTTCACACCATGGATCAGTATGGTCCCTGACAGGAGGTCCTCCACTCTATTTCCTGAGATAGAAGATAATCTTGGCACAGACTGGCTGGAAAGAGAGCTGTAACAGGATCCTAACATCTACACAGCACCAACTCTCAGGACCCTGTATGTAGAACTTCTCATGCGTTCCAATGTGACAAGGAAGACATATAAGGATACAGAAACCAGGAGGAGCCTCTCATGTTTCTTTCACATTAGTTCACCATGTGTCTCCAAGATCCAGGATCTACTTTTACTTTTGCTTTTCTCTTTTCCCCTCTTGTTCCACCCAACTTTGGCTCTACAGAGCCTTTTGCTCCGTGACCTTCATTCCTCACTCTTCACTTTTACTTTTTCAAATAAACTTGGTACATTAAAAAAATCAAATAATAATGAATGCTGGTGCAGTTATGCTAAAAAAAGAAGCCTTTATACATTGCTAGTGGGAAGGTGAACTAGTGCAATCATTACATAAATCATTATGGAGTTTTCTCGAAAAACAGAAATTCCATTTGATACAGCTATTCTACTAGGTATCTTCCCAAAAGAGTAGAGAAATAATATGGCAATGATACTTGCAAAAACACTTTTATAGAAGCATAATTCATAATAGCTGAATTTTGGAAGTAGCTTATACATCAATCAACAGATGAATGATTAATATCTACATATGATGGAATACTACTCTGCTATATAGAAGGATAAATCAGATTTGGATCAATGTGAGGAAATATTGATTTGATGGCAATGAAATTGACAGACGTGGAAGCTAAGAAAGTTGAGGGAGGTGTCAAGCTTTAGGACACTAGAGACATATTGGGACAGGTGCAGAAGGGAAAATAAATGCTTTTTTATTTTTTTGACAGAGCCAGGGATTGAACTCATATCCTTGTGCTTGTCAGGCAAGCACTTATTCTACTGAGCCATCTCCCTGGCCCTAGTAAATGCTTTTTTAAAAAGAAGTTTTCCGTGTTCTAAAGTGTACCTCAATCCAGCCAGGACTATTCTCAAGAGAAAAATGAGTGGTTTTACAATTATTTTCCTTTTTCTCCTCCTTTTGTGCTTTTATTCTGTATTATGTGGTCCCAGCAACCAGAACTCAGAATTCCAACTGGTAATATAAAATTTCAGCTAGGATATAGGGTACCCTGCAGTATTAACATGCTTTTCATTTATGCACTGGTTGAGAACCTGGGAATTAATGTAGTACATTAAATCTATGGGGAAAAGTGTTTTGAGTTACAAAGCATCAAGTGTTGGAAACACAGCTTTTTTTGTAAACTGGTGATGGTCTTCATTGAAAACCATATTTATAACTTCTCTGTTTCACTGGATTCATCTATTCTGGAGAGCTAGATGGTATAAAGCACATTGGAAATGGGAAATAATATCTGTCCTCTCTCTCTGGAGGTTCTTGTAGCAAGTAGCTGCTAAATCAGCTCAGGACCTTCACACTGAGTTATGCCCCCAGCTCCTTTTAAAACTTTTTCAAATTTTGAGTCAGGATCTTGCTAAGTCTCTAAGTTGCCCATGTTAGGGTCAAACTTATGGCCTTACTGCTTCATCCTCCCAGAGTGTGTATCACCATGCCTAGTTTATTTTATAGACAGTGTCATGCTAAGGTGTTTTTAAATTGTGCAGACTGTGCTCAAACTTGTGATTCTACTATTTCAACTTCACAGAGACCTAGAATTCGCAAGTACATTTTCAATAATCAAACCTTTTTCTACATTATGGATTTCATACTGCATTCAATTACCATTCCTTGAATTGCAAGCTTCAATCACAGTGACAGACACAAGATGTTACTCAGTTTATTTCAATAGTATAACTACCATGTTGGCCACTAAATCAGGTATTGGAGGATGAGTTAGACACACTTCACATCTTTAAGGTGCTTCAGGTTTAGTGTCAGAGCTAGAAACAAAAACAGATTTCAATATATGCTAGAACCACACATGAGTTGCCGTTGGTTGATGTGAAGGTGGATTTAGCTCAACTCAGTGATTCAAGAAAATTGCCTTATGGAGATGATATATGAACCAAATGGTAAAGGAATGCTTGGGTCTGGGAAGTGAAAATAGATGGGAGAAGCTAGGCAGAGAGAACAATTAATGAAAATATCAAAGTATTGAGCATCAAGGAGTGTGAAAGTACCTAGAAATTGTCTGAGTTGCTAATGTTTCACACTTGAGTGGCAATGGGTGTGTTAGTTCTGTTAAGCAATTGAAGCTTTATCTTTTAGTTGTGGAGGAAGTATTTGTTATATCCTTTAAATATTTGTGTAATTTTCAGTTGATAGATAAAAAACATTAAACTCATTCAAAAAGAAAAAAAAGAGGTATACAATGTGGGGCCATAATAATAAGTTGAGCTGTAAATGGCTATGGTTGACAACTTCTTCAGATAACTCTCTATTGTTGTGGAATGCTGGACTGGTGGATTGTGTTGTCAAGTTCAGGCACCTAAATTAGCTTAATGACAATGGAGTGCCCATCTTTGACAGGTGTAGACAAAGGAAGGGGTATAGAAAAGAGGAATCATGATGTGTGTGTATGGTCAGTACAGTTGGGATAGATATGCCATGCTTCTACATAATTCTATTCAAGCACATTGGATCATCTAGAACCTACTTTCTTAGTGGATCATTCCTTACGTTGTATGATGTGAGTCCTCTTCTAGTCAGCCATTTTGAATTCTTTATTCTAGACTTTTCCCTTGGCCTAGATCAAATGTGTTGTCTGGCGTGTACTTCTTCTGTCCCATTCAGAAGAGAATCAACAAAGAACCAGTCCAAGTTGGCAGTGGATGAGCCAAAGCATTAAATTTACATTGATGATATTGGTTGGGGACCAGCCTGTGGATCTGTGTGTTCTAGTAAGCAGTGGGTCCACGAATTGGTAGCTCTCAGCATTTTACAGTAAAGTCTTTCTATGTCTATTTTTGTCAGAAATTTTTAAAAATTTAAATAAATGTTGTACTTTTGCAAAGGTTATTTTTCTGAAGCTATAGAGAAGATAAAAGTTTTTTTAATCTCAAAGCATTACATTTATTTTCATATATAATTCAAACCATCTTTGCACCACAGTGATGAAGCCAACATTCATGACCTATTCCTTGTCTTTTCCCTTCCGTTTGCAAATATCTTTCTTGGCATTATTGCATCTATGCTCATTTACAATATTGATTACTAGTTTTCTTTTCCTTTTACTGTTCCTTTTTTCTCTTTGTGTTTTTTTTTTTTTTTTTTTTTAGACATTGTCTGGTTGTGGTTTGAGGACAATAGTAGTTTCTGAGCATAAATTTGGGAAGGCCCCTTCACTTTCAATTTCAAGGAAGACTTTCTGGAATACATGCATTGGTCATTTCCTGTAGTTCTGGTGAAAAATTAGTAGTGAATCCAGTAGGTTCTGCACTTTTAATTTGCAAGTTATTTTTTTACCTTTTTTTTTTATGGTGGAACTGGGAATTGAACTTAGGCCCTTGAGCTTGCCAGGAAAGTGCTTATTCTACAGAGCTATCTCCCACTCAAGTTTATTTGTCTCATTGGTGTATTCATTATTTATGCATCTTATTTAGTTTAATTTTGGTAACAAATGCATGCCTAGGTGTTTATTATTTTTCTAATTCTTCAGTTTCTTGAAATCTGTGTTTTCAAAGTAATATCTGGATTAATGTGTGCTTGTTGCGATTTCATCCTTTTAGTTTCCAGCGGTGATAATATGGCTCTTTCTTTTCCTTGATAAATTTTTCTAAACGTTTGTTAATCTTGTATAGGTCTTCAAAAGCTAGCAATTTGCTTAATTGATACTTTGCATATTTTGCTTCAATTTCACTGATTTGTGCTTTGATCTTTGTAATATATTTCTTTTCAAAATGTTTGAATTTGGTTTATTCTTGATCTTCTAGTGACTTTAGATTCATCATTAGGTCATTTATTTGGGATTGCTTAATTCTTTTAAGGTCAATACACATAGACAAAATCTTTCCCATTAGAATTCCTATAATTGTGTTTCATAGGGCTTATTATGATGAGTTTTGATTGTAATTTGATTGCTAGAAATTTTAAATTTCTTCCCTAGTTTCTTATGTAATGTATTAATTATTCAAGAGTATATTTAATCTCCATATCTTCACATATTTTCTATGGTTTATATCATTACTGAATTCAAATTTCATTGTGATATAGTTTAATACTGTGTAGGAGATTATTTCAGTTCTTTTCTATTTATTTAAACAAGGTTTGAAGCCGGGTGTGGTGGCGCATGCCTGTAATCCCAGCACTCGGGAGGCTGAGGCAGGAGGATTGTTGTGAGTTCGAGATCAACCTGAGCTACAAAGTGAGCTTAAGGCCAGCCTGAACTGCATAGTGAGACCCTGTCTCAAAAAGACAAAAAAATAAAAATAAAAATAAAAAATAAACAAGGTTTGTGGCTGGAAATAAGGCCTGTTTTGAAAAAAGATCTTTGTGCTGCTGAGAATAATGTGTTTCCTGTTGTTGGATAAAACACACTACATATAACTGTTAAGAATCATTGTTCCATTGTATGGTTTAACACTGATTTTGTGTTTTACTCTTTTGTCTGGTAGATGCGTGCATTTGTGAGACTGGAGTTTTGAAGTCTTACATTATGGTTGCATTGATATTTATCTGGTGTTTTATATTTACAAGTATGCATTTTGTGAAATTAAGTAATCCATCATTTTATGTATATGTTTCTTCTCTTCCTGTTGATCTGTTTCACTTACCAACATTTTATTACCTTTTTTGTCTCTTATGATCACTTTTGGCTTGAATTCCTAAAGTGAAAATTTAATAAATACTCCTGCTTGCTTTAGGTGTTCAGTTATAGGGAGTATCCTTTTACATCCTTTAACTTTCAGTTTACATATATGTGGGTAAACTAAGTGCTGTTGAAAGCAACATATGACTGTGATTGTTTTGTATTATTTTATCTTGTTTCAGTTTGTCACCATGGTCTTTTGATTAGGCTGATAGAGGCAATTAACATTCTGAACCATGTCATTGCATTACTTTTAGAATGATGATTCCTTTCTTATTTTTACTTTCACCTGATGACTCTCTCAGTTAGATGTACTTAATTTATTTATTCAATTAGCTCTTTCATGATAATGGCGTCCCTTTCTCTGTTGAGATTTTCCTTAAATATGTTCAACAATGTTGATTTCTGCTCATTAAATTCTTTAAGTTCTCTTTGTCATGGGAATAGATATTTGCAATTCTGAAGACTAATTTTGCAGCACATAAAACTGTGAACTGATGATTATTTTCTGTTTTTTTAGATACCACAGTATAAGATCTCTTGGTTTGGAAGAATTGAAAAATAATAATATGCTTTTATTCTGATGAGCTTGCCATTATAGGTTATGTGAATTTTTTATTTTTTTCCTTTAAATGAGATCTTTTAAAATTAATTTTACTGAAAAACAAATAGCAATGAGACAGTTTCAAAGCTGATTATTAGGACAATTTCAATAAATAATACATTGCACATTGTTGTCTTCTTAGTGGTTATTCATAGTACAAGATGCAGACATGATTTGCTTTTCAAACACTCTTACTACAAATCTTTCTTCTCATTGAATTAAGAGAAAGTGGCTGCATATGTATCCTAACTATTTTGTATATACAGATACAACAGGGTCCTTCATTTGTATTGCCTTTTTTGTTTAGTGTTGTCAGAGGTAAGTATTCCATTTAAATTAAATACTGTAGGTGCATGAATTCAGCAAAATAATCCAATATGTTCCAGTAGTCCATAACAGTAGCAAGTTATCCATAGTACTGTAATGTCAGAATTTGTTAACTTAAATCTTTTCCAACTCAGCTTATAGGCTTTACTTTTCATACCTCGTTTTTATACTTTTCTGCTGGATGTTTAAGACCAAGATGGAGAATGTCCTATATAACAAGAAGTACAACTTTTGTATCTGACAAGGTCAGTCAACTCTCCTCAGGATTTATCCTGAAACCCTGTAGTGCAGTTTGTAGATCCTATTTCAGAATTTTTTGTAATAGTGTTTAGTGTTTCATCTTTGTGCTGAACTTCTGAAATTTATTTAATCATTTTTTATTTTTTAAATATTATTTTATTTTTGAATTTTAGGGAAGGGTCTACAGGGTGTTCAGGGTCTCACTACTAGGTTGGACTCATAGAGATCTGCATGTTTATAGCTTTCCAAGAGCTGGGATTACAGGCACATTCCCCCACACCCAGTCTCTATTGCCTTCTCAGCATACCCCAGGGGCAGGGCTGTCACAGCAGACTTAGGGATCAAACCTCTGTCCGATGAGCCTGCTTACAGGTACTTTACTCCACTGTGCGGTTTGGCAACCCCCCTTCTATTTTTAAATTTTGACTGCTGTTTGTTTTGAAGAATTTTTTCCTGGTTGTGACTTTTGTAGTTGTCTATATAGTTTATCTGAATATTGAATACTTACTGTAGATTTGGGAAATTTTCTGCTATGTTATCAATGAATATGTTTTTATATTTTTTTGTGACATCCTTTAACTTTTCCTTGAGTCATATTAATAGGATGTGTTTCTAATACAGAGTGTTTGCATCTTTTGGGGATTTTGTATAATGTACACAAAATTGAGATGTAACACATCTCGATTCTTTTTTAACCCTCTCTCCTTCCTACTCCCTTAAGTTCTTCGTACCTTTTCTGTTTGTAAATGATCTATCTCCCTACTTCCTATTATTTATCTTTTATTTTGCCTTTTCTTTATAATTTGGTTTTCATTTATAAGAGACATTATGCACCATTAAATTTATGTATCTCATTTGTTTCACTAAACTATATGAGTTTATTTGCTTGTTTGTTTTTTGAGCCATCAAACAGGTTTTATATAAAGCTTACATGCTACCCTATTTTTTTCATGTCATTGAGTACATGAGCTGCTACACCAACCTTGTCTTCTTGTGTTAACACTCTCTTAAATTTTAATTGAAGATTTTGGATTTGTTCTACATTTCTTTTCATAATCTGTATATCTTTATTAAATTAATACTTATATTTTCTGGTTCATATTAATCATGTTGCTGTTTTGTTTAAGCTCATTAAACATTTCTTCTCTTAAATACTTTACATGTTCATTTATACCTTCTTTGAGTTCACTGAATATCTTCTTCCCTTACTTGTTTCTTCTTTGATTTATAAAATCTTTTAACCACTCACGTTTTGAGTGCTCATATATGCTTATATTATTTGGAGGAGTTCAGTTTTTAAGATCAGTTAAAATGAAAGCTGTTGCCATCATAGAGAATCCTTTATTTAGTGTATGTCCTCCTGTAGTACGACCCTGGCTTTGTTTGCTTTGGTCTTCTATGAGCTACTTAGCGTAATCTCAAAGGTCACAGTCAATGTAAGGAGAGAAGAATTATTGGCCATATCATCGCCTACAGAAACAATAATATATCAACTCTATAACATTAGACTTTAAAACATTTTCACAATGTTTTCAATATCCAAGTGAGACAATGGAATGATCTGATGACACGTAGCGTGCAATGTAGAGGATGAGGGAAACAGAAAGATGAAAAAGAGAAAAAGTACTTCAGAAAGAAACTAAAAAGAAAAAATAATACCCTCAAAATTTAAAGACCCAGTGGAAAAATGGGTAGCTAAGATGAATATATACTTCTCAGAGGAAGAAAAACAAATAGCAAGTAAATATATATAAAATGTTCATTATCACTGCTCATCAAAGAAATGCAAATTAAAAGAAAACTTAGATTCCAGCTTACTTGAGAGAGAATGAGTATCATCAAGAAGTTAATCAATAATAAATGCTGGAGGGGCTGTAAGGGAAAATGAACACATCTGCACTGTTAGTAGGAATGCAGACTGGTACAACCACTATGGAAATCAATGTAGAAATTCCTGAAAAAAGCTATGATTGGAGATTCCATTCGAGCCTGCTATTCCCCTCTTGGGTATTTTTCCAGAAGAACTGAAAACATCATACCACAGCAATATATCCACCCATGTTTATAGTGGCAGAATTTGTCACAGTTTGGGTTACTTGGAAGTAACCCAAATGCCCATCAGATGAGGAATGGATAAAGAAGATGTGCTATTTTTACACAATGGAGTATTATTTATTTAGCTATAGCAGTATAAATTTCAGTCTTTTATCAGTAAATGAGTGTAACTATAGACCATACTCTTAAGTGAAATAAACATTGTATTATCATCTTAGTTTGAGAACCCAAAAGAGAAAATAAAATCTGAAAGATACAGTACATACTGGCAAATTGAATGAACCTGTTCCAAAGGAAGAAAAGGACAAGAGAGAGAGTGGGAGATAGAGATATATCTATATATGTAAACACGATGGTTTGGACAACTATATTATGGATATTTGCTGGTCTATGGGAAGGAGTGGTTGATCCTTATTTTTTTGTCTTCTTTTGTAAATTCATTTCCCTTTTCCTCTCTTCTTACTTTCATTTTTTTCTTTCTTCTTCCAATTTTGCAAGCATATATCCGGCAATATTAACAACAACTTTGAACACAACACTATGACATACAACAGATACTGTGAAATTCATAGTATTTGTTTAGTGAAATGTTGTATCATTTTTAATTTTTCTGTTTTAAAACTAATTTGTGCTCTCTTTGAATTTTTTTAAAAGTAGTGAAAAAGAAAAGATAGCAACAAATGAAACAAGCAGGTAGGGCTTCAGTGCTGTTAATTTCACATCCGGAATGAACAGAGAACAGTGTTTTGAAGGATACATATAATGGGGGAAGCAAGAGAAGGAAGGGAAATATAATTTGAAATTGGAAATGCTGTAAGAGGGTTTCAAGCAAATCATATGCTGCTAGAAAACTTGCATTTGAAACTTCTGTACGCTATTTTTGGTGAGGGTACCTCACATGACCAGGAAAATACTATTTGATATAAATCACTCTATCTTATTGTTTCACATATTCAAAGACACCCCCGTACACACACCTGATAAATGGATAAAAATGAAAAGATCAGAAAAAATATTTTTAAAAGTCTCGCACAGAAACATGATGACATGAAATCAAAAGAAATTATACATTAAGTATTACAACAAATATTGTGAAATTCATGTTACTTTGTTAAACTAAAAATCTGCATCATATCTATTTTTTGTTTAAATTCTGATTTGTCTTCTCTTTAGAAAACAAAAAGAAATTATAATAGAGACTTCTTTCAGTCCTGTTCATACTTCAATCTGAGTTTTAAAAAATGGATTGTGTCTGATCACTTTTATTGAGACAAAAGAACTCCAATCCTGCCATTTTGAAGTACTATCTTCCTTCCATAGGCAGAGCTCTGTTAGCTTCAGCTACACTCCAGAATAGCTGAGCTTTTAGTCTTTGTTATATGATCAAACACCTTCAGTTTTTCCTAAGGGGGAAAACGGGGTTGCACCAGAACAGAACTGGTCAAGCACCTATTCTTCTTCTGATCTGTGTAGAGGATTCTTTGATGTCTGTCATCCTCCCTGTGACTGTCAATGTAGCTATATACATCAAATACTCCCACACCACTCTGGGTGAGCACACTGTGCACTACTCACTGACCCTGGCTGTCATCTCCAGCACTGAGCCCTTAACGCAATCTTGTCAAGTATCTTATGACGTCTCAATTTCTCATGGAGTCCTCATCAAACTCACAAGTTCATCAATGTCTATGGTTCAGTGATGTAAAGGGTTCTGCTTGAAACTGAGCAGGTCCAGGAGCCAGTGAAGACCAAGTCATGCAGGTGCTGAGCTCAGCAGCCTTTGGTGGATGGTGCAATATTTCTCATAGGGACATAAAGTCCTGCTGCATTTATAGAACAGGCAGAGAGTGGAAAACCTCTGGGCATTGATTTTGGCTGTGCTTTAGGTGATAGTGGTAGTGTGTCTACTCAGGAACAGAGGCAGTATCTCTTTTCAAACTTTGCCTTGTATTTAGTACAGGGTCTGCAAGGTCTCACTACACACATTGGACTCATAGTGATCCTCCTGTTTTCAGCCTCCCAAGAGCTGGGATCTCAGGCTCACTTCACTATGCCCAGGCTTAGTTGCCTTCTCTGCACATCCCAGTGTTGGGGCCAGCCCAGCACGCTGGGGATCAAACTCTGGTCCCTGCATCTGCCTAAGATGGTGTTTTAATCCACTGAGGTATCTTGTTGGCCCTTTGTTTTCAAACTTTGCATCACAGAAGTCTTATCCATTACATACTTATGTCTGATTCCTCAACCCAACATAAAAATGTACCCTTGTTTCTTTCTGTTCTTAAAGTTCTTGGTTCATAACTCTATCTCTACCCTTTGAATAATTTTATAGCCAATGTCATCCATACTGTGGTAATCCAAGAAACCTTTCCCTGAAAATATGTCACTTGTTTGGCTCCATTATCCAGTGACAAAACTTGGACATGTGAGCACTGGGAGATGACTGCTCATTTGGGTGCTGAACACAGAAGACTAGCTGCTACAGCTCTACTTTTCACCTTGCATCATTAGTTACACACTTATCCAAAGGTTGTGTGTTGACCATTTCTGAGCTCTAAGCAATATTATAATTGATAGGTCACTCTGTTTCTTTGTTTAAACTTTCATAATACTGGGATTCATATGATGTTTTTCCCTTTCAAGTTGTCTTGCACTCTTTAAATTGTACACACACACACACACACACACACACACACACACCAATTTATATTACTTGCAGATTCTTGTGAATGGCCTTTGAGCTATTTGTTAGCACTGTTAGGTCTAATGTAACACGATAAAGAAATCCTTGAGAAATAATGTTTCATGAAATAATAAGATCTTTGTGAAGAAATGTTTTTTTTTTTAAATTTGCCTCTAACACAGGAATATGTTACCTTTCCATTTCTAGTCCTCTTTTATTCTTCAAGGCCTTTTGTTATTGCTTTTATGTAAAATAATCTATGAATTGATTATATTAATTCTGACATGAAAGCTCCTTTCCAATAAAATGTAAATGTAGCTAAAGTAGAAGGAAAATGAACTTCTAGAATTTTGAGAGTTACGTAAGCTTAGGCAGAGGGTAATTGAGGAAGGGAAGAGAAGAATTGTAGGTAAATTTTTGGTATTTAATGCTAATCTCTGCTAAATGAAACAGGGCTCATTCAGGAAGCTCTCATAAATAAAATAATAGTCATATGTGCAAGAAACAGAGGAACCAACCTAAGAAAGACCCGAAATAGCGAAGGCTGTGCAATTATTTTTTTCAGAAAAATAAATAACACAATTAATGATGATAGCTTCAACTTTTAAGGTAGAAGTACATGAGATCGGCATTTGTTATTGGTTAATTTCTTGATAATAGCCATTTTTCTAGTGTGAGATCCAATCTCAGTGTTCTAATTTGCATGTCTCAAATGAGCAATAAGGTTGAACATTTTTTCATATATGTATTTGCCATTTGTATTTCACTTGAGAAGTGTGTATTTATCTCAGATGCCCATTGTTTATTGTCTTTGAATTTTGCGGACTTGATTTGTTAAAAAATTATTTCTATTTTCTACATAGAAGTACCTTATCTAAAATATTTTCCCAATTCAAGGGTTTTCTTTTTACTCTGTTGGAGTGGCTGTGGGGGAAAAAAGGAACCTTTCTGCACTGTTTTTTGGAGTGTAGATTGGTACAAATGTTATGGGATTCAGTGTGGAGATTCCTGAAAAAGTAGTATTAGAAGTTTCATTTAACCCAGCTATTTCCCTTTTAGGTATCTTCCCAAGAAAATTACAAACACTGTACCACAGCAATCTATTTGCACATGTTTATAGAAGTAAAATTTGTAATAGCTAAATCCTGGAAACAAACAAAATATCCATCAACTGAAGAATAGATAAAAAAGATGTGGTATTTTTATACAATGAAGTGTTACTCAACAATAAAGAAAGATAAACTTTATAGGTGAATAGATGCAACTAGAGACTGTACTCGTAAGTGAAACAAATTACACCTGCATGTGTAAACATTACATTTTCTCACTAGTGTAAGAACCGGAAAGAGTAAATTAAATCTGAATGATACAATATATACTGTGAAAGGAAAGATACTGTTCAAAAGGAAAGAACTGGGATGAGGGTGAAAAAAAAAGAAAGAAGGGAGCACGGGAGGGAATATTAGCTAACATAATTGTAGTGTTAATTTATATCGGTTTATTGGAAGGAGCAGTTATGTTTAATTTTTGATCAATTTTAATGCGTATATCTGATAATCTGAGCAACTGCCCGGAAGATAACAATATGCAGTAAAACAAACATTATTGAATCCATATCATCTTTTGTTTTTTGAAATTCTGTATTCTTTCTAAAATGTTTTAGATTTATTCTCTGTAAAATAAAAAAGAAAAATATGAGTCATTTGCAATAACAATTTATTCAGTAAATAAATATGTGAATGGGTAAGTGGAAGACACAAATGTCCTAGGCATAATTTGTGTCAATATTTTCCCTTCTAATAGGTGCAACTTAATTCTAAGTCCCTCATGTGAGGACTTGATGCATTGATTTAATCCCAAAGAACAGCCTATGGAAAGAAGGTAAAAGTTATTTTATAGTAGATAAAACTGACACAAACTACCTGAGCCAGGATATTAAGAATAGTTTTCAGTGGTGAAATATGTTGGGCATAGATATTCCTCATATTATGAGATGAAAATATCAGCTCACCCTATCATCTTACTCCTAAATTCCACAGTGTCATTTCAACTTTCAGAAGAGCATCAGAAAACAGAAAATCTATGGTATTTTTGCAAATTATCAAGATAGAACTCTTAAAAACTGTCAAAGCTGTGAGGTGAAAAAGCGAATAAACTGTCACAGAACAATAAAAATATAAGTAACATTATTCCTAAGTGGCATATGGAAACTCAAACAAAAAAGAATATTGAATAAAAACAACAAATTTTCAGCACTCATAAATTTAAGGAATAATATGTGATTTTCTTACATTGACAAATGGACCATACAGCATAACATACTAACAACAGGTGCTACTCCTTGAAGAATAAATAGGAATTTTCTGTACAGCCACTGCAGTTTTCTTAAGAACATAAAGTTATCCAAAAATGAAAATTTGGTTTAAAAATACATTATAAATAAATAGCCAAAAATAGATCATGTGTCATAAATGTTGTATATCTCATTATTGTTACATGTATTTTGTCTAGAAGTAATAAAAATCTCAACAGTAAGTGTAATCAATTCCTAAAACGATAATGTAATTCTTGGTTGATGCATATCAGGATTTAGAACTAAAGTGTTGAATGGAATTATGTCTGGATAAACTGGATGACTACTTGCAGATCCCAAAATTGAAGGATAGGATCTGTTGGAGAAAATAAATAATGAAAGAGAGAAGGAGAAGCAGAAGCACAAGGAAAATGAGGACAAGGAGAAAGGGAAGGGGAAGTGGAAGAAGAAACGGAGGAAGTTGAAGAAGAGGAAGAAGAATAGGTGGAAGAGCAAGAAGAACAAGAAAAAGGAAGAGGAGAAGGAGAAGGAAAGAGAGAGAGAGAGAGAGAGAGAGAGAGAGAGAGAGAGAGAGAGAGAGAGAGAGAGAGAGAACAGAGAGAGGACTGAGAGAGGACTGAGAGGTAAAATGAGAATTACAGAATTGAGGAAGTCATCTGCCTTTGGAATAATATTAGTACTATGATATATACTTTCAGACTGAAGGGGAGAAAAAGGAAAGAGATAATTTATCCCATAGAAATAGGAAAAGCTGTTCCAGATATAGCTCAATGACAGAGCACTGCCTGACAAGTGTGAATTCCTTAGTTCAATTCCCACCAAGTATGCGCCCCGAAAAAGTAGGAAAAATAACTCTTTAATAAAGATAAAAGGGAAATCCCATAAGGTAGACATTTTTATCTGTGACATCTGACATTTAACCAAATGACCACAGATTTATCAACACTTGAAATGACTTAAATATTGGAAATTATTTTCAACTCCAGGTAATCATAAAATTATTATGTCTTGAGGACACTTTGGCATATTTAAATTTATGATGAAATTTATGAGAGAGATAGGGTTATTGGAATATGTTTTTCAAAATACCTGTGAAATAAATGCCACACATTATTTAACAGCAGAAACAATAGTATTAGGAAAAATTGTGATTGAGAGAGTATGAAAAGATACTGGCAAAATATTTACATTTTGAAATAATAAAAAAGAGAGGGAAGAGTTAAGGAAAGGTAAATGAGCTTCTCTTGAAGTTTAAGTTAAATATTTTCATGTTTTATAGTGATTCACATAATTAAAAATGTATGTTTTGTAGCCTGCTTCCAAAGTTGGGAAACAGAAACAAAACGTGGAGATAACACTTCTTTTAACTTTGCCAATATTAGCTACACAAATTGTCCAGTGTAGCAAAAAATATAACAAATTTGGTGGGAAGAAAATGCATGTAGGGCTGGGGAGATGGCTCAGTGGAATAAGCACTTCCCTGGCAAGCATAAGGGCCTGAGTTCAATCCCTGGTTCCGCCAAAAAAAAAAAAAAAAAAAAAAAAGAAAATGCATGTAAGCTAAAGAAAAAGAAAAAAAAAACACCTAAATGTTTTCGAAGAAGTGAACAATCTGTCTTAACTTTTGATGTCATGTTAATTAGTTGTACCAAGATCATGATTGAGTCCAGAGCAGAATGAGCTCAGAACCCACACATTCAGTGTGCTATTCCTGAATAATTATGCAGTGGCTGAAAATATAAATGAGTAAATTCAGTAATGTAGTCTAACTTGTCCTCCATATTATACACTGTACATTAGGGAAAGGTGCCTTTTGTTATTCTATTTCTATACAAAGTTCTTTCTTATTTTAAAAAAAATGATAATTGAATAGAAAGGCACACTATAGTCTCTTCTTGTACATGAAACTCCTGATTGTTCAAACAAAACTCCCAGTCAAGCCACTGAAGTTGGTGATTCAATGTTGAAACTGATGAACCTCTACTCATATCAAAATAGTTTTAAGAGTTTGGGTCTAACAAATATAAAATAAGACCAATCTTGGAAACTTAAAATGGACAAGAGTGTATTGAGTACTGAGAATATAAGAAGAAAATACTGTGAAGACTTATTAATGGTTATAATAAAAATAAATTGAAGTGCAATTAACAGAAAAAAGGCTAAGAAAAATTGAAACCAGAGGTTAAAAATAGAGACAGATCTCTAAGAATTCAAAGAGGTCGAAGCATGTGGAATTAACTGATGATCCACTGATAGAGTTGAAGTGATAATGTTGAAGTGAAATGATGAGGATGGAGCCCAGATAAAGAGGGCCCAGATAAAAAACCATGGCCACTGTCTTCATGGGGACATTTGAAGTTTTTATAGGAATGTTTCTCCTTAAAATTACAGCCATTTTTTACTTGAAATTGTCTTTATGTCAATTTTGGAAGGAAGTCTTTAAAATGTACGTTTGAAAACAAATTGCAAAAACATTCTGGAGGCTTATCTTATGCCTCACATGGTTAGTACTCAATGAATTTTAAAGTACTCATACTTCCTTAATGCCTGTATCACATTGCTGAATTATGAGATTGCTTATTAAATATGAAGCAGCAAGGTAAAAGAATTACGACAATTCAAGAATGGAAAATATATCATCAAAGCTTTTGTCCTCTCTTCCACCATAGAAAGAGGCATGAATTACTAGGTAAATTGCTGTAGTATTTGAAGATCAGTTCAAACATAGTAGAGTGTTTGGAATTATCCTGAATTTATTGGAGCTACTTGTTTTAGTGTTGGAGCTTTGCATTACCTTTGCTTGCATGTGTTGTAATTGACTTTATAAGTAGAATCATAAACTACTTATGGTATAGAAAATACATAGGAGGCTGACTGCACAGTATGGGCCTAACTCCTCAGTATTCAAATACCAGCAGACAGCTAGAATACAATCTGTGCAAAGGCAATCAGAGAATCCAGGTCTATTCACCACTAAGTTAGAACATAGAGTGATAATCAGGGGAATCATGCTAAATTATACACTTACATAATTAGTAACCTGGAATCTTCCAGTTTATTTCCTTCTCTTTGAATATAATTTCAAATATAACATTCATTTCCTAGAGCAATTTGCCTTGATATACTGAGCATGTATTTCCAAAATACAGTGAGCTAAATTTATTTTTGCAAAAGTGTGTACGTATGTCTTTTATATAAGGAAGAGGAAATCTTTGGAAAGTTTTGATTTTCACTTAGGTTTCTTTGTTGCCAGCAAAGGCTAGCAAAGATTGAATATAGTAATAATTAAATTAGACTAACCTTTGAGTCATTCTTTGTTGAAAATTATCTCTGCAAATGTGTATATGATACAGTTTCATGGCTTTATATCATTTGCTCTAACATTGATAAAGGTATACCAATTACTCTACAAGGTTAATGATGTTAGAAATCATAGTAATGGTGTCAGGCCTTCAGCAGACTACTTGTACTATGGTAAGAGATTCAAAGGGCTACTTCTGAGCCCTGGGGAAGTGCCACAATTTTAGACTCTCACCGACTGCTTTCAGTTTTCTTTAATGAAAGAACAGTGGTTAGAGGTCCATTCCCATTGTCTGTTGGCTCTTCAACTTGAGTCCAATTTGTTGTACAGAATGTACTAAAGGGATCCAAGTTATTGAGATCTCATTTAAAAATTTCTGTGAAATTATGTAAGCTCTTTTTGAATGGTAAATCACCAAATTAATAAGCTGAAGTTTGAGGAAACTTCTTTTTGTCAGAGAAAAAGCATAGCTAAAATCTTGATAATTATCCTTAACTTCTAAAAGTCTTATAAAAGTATCAACTACAGACCACACACATTGAAATTTTTTACTCTGGAACTTACTTATTTAGCAGTAAATGAGCCAAAAAATACACCCACATGTTCCTCAGGACTTCTGTTTTTCAGCGGAAATTTTATATTACAATTGCATCTGCTGTGTTGCTGCTAGAATTTAGAACAAGACATAGAGTTTTCAAATTTGTTTTCATTTTCACTCAAAAGACAGTTTAGTCTCTTTCCCTTTAGAAAGATAAAATATTTCACTAAAATGATCAAAGGTAGGCAAGTAGAACATTCCAAGTGGAGGATTAAAAGCCTCTTTTATATGTTGTATTAAATAATGTATAAATACCTATATATGCTGTAAAATAATGTCCATTTGTATTAGTTTTGGATCACTAGAATAATAGATATAATACATCATACTTTTCTTGCAAAGAAAGCTTATAATTGCCACCTAACAGGTGTAGAAGGAAGGAAAAGGGCGGTCTGCATGCAGCAAAGTCAAGTGATCTAATGTTGGAAGACACGGAACTCACTGCATAGTCTCATTGGTAGCTGAAGAGGTTGAGCTGCGAGGTTGAAGCATACGTGCTGAAAGCCTGAAGATTGGTGTTTGAAGGCAACAGTGAAGACTGGAGATTTTCTTAAAAACAAACAAACAAAAAAAAATCAAAAACCCTCTTTAATCCCTTTTTCATCCAACTTAGGCTACAGTCATATTGTCTGGTACCACTCACACCTAGGGTGGGGCTTCTGTTTTCAGTAAATACATTCAGCCACCTCAGAGCTATGGTAGCCCAATCAGATAGGAAATTTCTTAGACACAAGGGAGATATGACCTCCACACCACAGTGCTAAAGTTGGTTTGAGACCAGACTGAGGAACTCTACAGCAGTATGCCCAGCTAGACACAAGCACAGCAGCCAGACACAAGACAGGACCACCTGGATGATCTTGACATTGGTAGATCTGACCTGGTATGCTGAGGACTCTGCTAAACCCTGAACCATGTGAATATTCTCTCTCGAGGGAGAGATGTGGCAATTGTCAAGAAGAGCATGGAGAAAAGTACTTCAAGTCTTACAAAAAAGCAAATTCTAAACCAGATTGATGTATTTTGCAAAACACTCAAATTGAATGGAGAAGTGAAATACTTCCATGACACAGAACAGCTAAAGAAATTCATGATGGTCCATGGAGTTAGTTCAGTAGAATAAGTACTTGCTGGGCGAGTGCAAGGGCCTGAGTTCAACCCCTGATTCCACCAAAAAAAAAAAAATCATGGCTATCAAACTAAATCTAAACAGACTGCTAAAACTGCTTTAGAGAGGGAACAAAATGAACAAAACTCCATGAATGAAAATGGAAAGAACCCACCAAGCAGGGTAAAGAGCTAAAATCATGAGAAAATTAGGTAACCATCAGAAGGTAAATAAATAACATAATTCAGTACATCTCAGTGATAACCATCAATGAAAGCAGATTCATTAATTAAATTAAAAGAATTTAATTAATGCACCAATTAAAAGAAGCAGAATGGCACAGTGGATTAGAATGAAAAATCCAAATCAATGCTAAATACAAGAAACACACTTAAAGCATAAAAAATACATAGGCAGAAAGTGAAAAAAATGGAAAACAACACTACATGCATGTGCCAGCACCTCAGAAAACAGCAAGGGTAGCAATCCTGTTTGCAGACACACTCAACTTCAAAGATTTGTCAAACAAAGTAAAGAAGGCCACTATATACTGGTTAGGTCAAAATTACAAGAGAAAAAGGTACAGTTATAAACATGTACTTATCAAACACGGGAGTACCAACTATATAGGACAATTCTTCATGGACACGAAAAAACAAATATCCCAAATTGGTCAAGCAATGGACATGATTCATCCACATGGTTGACATGGATAGAAGATCTACAAACTACACTGCAGGGTTTCAGGATAAATCCTGAGGGGATTTGATTGACCTTAGCAGATACAAAAGTTATATTTCTTGTTATATAAGTCTCGCTTTATCTTGGTCTTAACTATCCAGCAGAAAAGTATAAAAACAAGGTATAAAAAGTAATATTTTTATGTTGAGCTGTAAAAGACTCAAATCAATAAATTTTGATATTGTCAGTCTTACAGAAAACCCATTACTATCATTGACTACTGAACTATATTGTAATATTTCACTGAATTCACCCACCTACAATATTTAGATGAAAATGGAATACCCTTGTATTACAAAACTAAACAGCAAAAGGGGATACAAATGAAGAACCATTTTGTATCTTTATATTCAAAGTAATTAGGATAAATATACAGTTACTTTCTCTAAATTCAATGAATAGAAAGATTTGTTTTAAGAACAATACTCAATACTTCTCAGTTATAACCATCCATGAAAGTGGACTCAATGCACCAATTAAAAGAAATAAGTTGGCAGAGTGGATTAGAATGAAAAATACAAAAAAAATACTCAAGAATCATGTCTGCATCCTGCAAACAGGATATCAGGTCTGCACCATGTACTATGAATAACCACTAAGAAGACAACAATATGCAATGTATTAATTATAGAAACTGTCTTAATAATTGGTTTTGAAACTGTCTCATTGCTCTTTATTTCTCAACAAAATTATTATTTTTATTATTGCTTTTTTGGCAGAAAGAGGGATTGAACTCAAGCCCTTGTAGTTGCCAGGCAAGTGCTTATTCTACTGAGCCATCTCCCAGGCCACTATCAATAAAATTATTGTTTGAAAAAAGGACTGTGAGTAATTTTTGTTTTGAAGCCACTTAGTCTATGGTATTTTGCTATATTAGACTGAGTAGACTGAAAGGACTAAGACATGTGAGGTGGAAACTTTTTACTTTTCTAGGTAATTCTCTCATGCAGTGTTTTCCAGTGTTCGATCTGTGGAGTGTCTTACAGTATTTTAAGAGTTATGAGAAAAAAATTATTCTGTGGAGAAATCAATCTGAAATCCAAGGATAAAACTAAGATAAACAAACTAAGGACTCTCAGAATATGTTAAAAATTAATAAAAAATGTAACATTTCAAAGGAAATAATGGAATTTAATTTATGAATACTAGTCATCTTATTTATTTTCCAAATAAAAATTAAGGGTTTCAAAACTAAAGAAAAGAACAACCCAGTATCGAATACCACATTCGTAATATGAAACTGTAATACCACCTTATCCCAAAAAGGTAGGTCAAGCAGGCAAAAATTTAGCAAAGAAGTAGCAGAACCAAACCAGATCTTAGAACAAATGGACTTAGTGGAAATATACAGAGTGTTTCACACAACCACATCTGAATACACATTCTTTAGAGCTGCACATGGGACATTTTCTAAGGATACCACATACTAGTCCATAGGTCCAATTTAAGTATGTACAAGAAAACAAATACGATCCCATGCATCTTATCTCACCACAGTACAAAGAAACTGGAAATAAATGTAAACAGAAAACAGAAAACAACATAAAAACATGGAAATTAAATAACACCCTCCTCAGCAAACAAAGGGTTACAGATAAAACTAAACAAGAAAATAAACAATATTTACCATTCAGTGAAAGTTCAAACACAACTTACTGGAACTTATGGTATGCAATTAAAGCAGGTCCTAGAGTGAAAATTATAACTGTGAACTCTGACAATAGAGAAAAGGAATGGGAAAAAATAAATAACCTAATTCTGCAACTCGAACGTGTAGAAGAAAAGCAAACCAAACCTCAGGCTCACAGAAGGGAGGAAATTACAAAGAATAGAGCTCAAATTAATGCAATTGAGATAAAGAAAACAATGCAAAGAATTAACAAATGAAAAAGCTGGTTCTTTGGAAGATTAACCAAAATTTATAAGTCCCTAGCCAATCTCATCAAAAAGAGGAAGATAAAATTCTAATTCATCAATAAGTAATTAAAAGGAATCAAAGAATCAAAGACACAAGAGACATGGGCAGATTTCTAGAAAGTTACAAATTACCAACATGAATCAAGAAGATATAAGGACTCTCAATAACCCAATCCTGATGGATTCACAGCTGGATTCTATAAGAAATTTACAGAAGATATAACCATAATACTCAATGAAATTGAAAAGGAAGCAATACCCCCAAAATCATTCCTGGAAGTAAGAATCGTATTGGTAACAAAACCAGAGAAAGATACAATTAACAAAGAGATCTATAGGCCAAACTCCCTTATGAATATAGATGCAAATATCCTCAATAAAATCCCAGCAAATAAAACACAGAAAATCATTAAGAAGACTATAACCATGACTAGGAAGGATTCATCCAAGGGATGCAAGGATGGCTCAACAGACAGAAAAGTATAAATGTAATACACTATATTATTAAAGACGAATTCAAAAACTACATGATCATCTCAAATGAAGCAGAAAAGGCTTTTGACAAAGTTCAATGCTCATTCATCATCAAAGTCTTACAGAAAATTGGAAAAGATGGCCTCAACCTCAATCTGATAAAAGCCATGTAATACAGTCCAACTTCTAACATAATTCTAAATGGGGAAAAACTGAAATATTTTACTCTCAGATCTGGTAAATGCAAGGATGTCTTCTATGACCCTCATATTCAACGTAGTTCTGGAATCATTAGCTGGAGCCATTAGAAAGGAGAGAGAAATAAAATGGAAATAATAGGTAAAGAAGTGAAAATGTCATTTGCAGATGACATGATACCATATTTGGAAGACCCAAAAAACTCCACTGAGAAAATCTTTGAATTAATAAACAAATTCAGTACCATACAAGTATACAAAGTCAATACCCAAAGTCAATATCATTCTTCTACATAGGTAACTACACACTGAGAGAGAAATTAGAGAAACAATGCCCTTTATAATAGCTTCACACAGAATGAAATACTTAGGAATTAATCTAAAGACATAAAAGATATATTCAATGAAAATTATAGTATTCTGAAAAAGAGATTATAGAGGATTTCAAAACCTGGAAAGATATTCCCTGCTCCTCGATAGGAAGAACCAACATTGTGAAGATGGCTGTACTCCCAAACTTGCTGTACATATTCAATGCAATCCTTATCAAACTACCAACAACATACCTCACAGACCTATAGAAATCATTCATAAAATTTATTTGGAATGAGAAAAGACCTAGAATAGCAAAGGCAATCCTGAGCAACAAAAGCTAGGTGAGAAGCATTACAATTCCTGACTTCAAATTATACTACAAAGCTACTGTGATAAACTCAGCATGATATTGGCAAAAAAGTATACCTGAGGATCAGTGGAATAGATTATCAGATTCACATACACCTTCAAACTCAGCCATCTTATTTTTGAGCAAGGGACCAAACATGTTTACTGGAAGAAAGATAGCCTCTTTAACAAATGGTGCTGGAAAAACTGGCTTTGTATATACCAAAAGCTAAAACATGGCCCTGGTTTATCACCATGCACTAAAGTCAAAATAGATTACAGATCTAAACATTAAAACAGAAATACTTAATCTCTTGGAAGAGAAAGTAGGTGGAAATCTTTAAGATGTAGGGGTAGGTAAACAGATCATGAACAAAAGTCAATCTGCATGGAAAATATTTGAAATAATTTGAAACTGGGACTTCCACTTACTGAGAAGTTTGTGTACTTCAAAGGAAATAACCAACAGA
Organism: Ctenomys sociabilis; assembly: GCA_004027165.1. Lineage (NCBI taxonomy): Eukaryota > Metazoa > Chordata > Mammalia > Rodentia > Ctenomyidae > Ctenomys > Ctenomys sociabilis. The sequence continues at coordinate 52,357 of PVKA01013141.1, forward strand.
ATAAAAAGACAACCTACAAATTTGGAGAAAATCTTAACTCATAAGCACTCAGGCTTCTATCTAGAATTTATAAGGAAATAAAAACATTATGGCCCCAAAATTTAAGGACCTAATACAAAAATGGGCATCTGAGATAGATACATGTTTATCAGAGAAGAATTATGAGAGGCAAATAAATACATGAAATAATGCTCCACATTAAGGACTATTAGAGAAATAGCAGTTTATGAGTAGAATTCTTACTGTGACAAAATCTGTAGGCTCATATCTATTAACTAAGCATCTAAATTGCAGACAACGTTGTGCAGTACTAAAACTGAGCTTTTAATATCCATTATCTTGTCTTATAAATGCTTACTGCTTCTAATATCATACCAATTATTGCTACAATTCTCTTTACATTAAACGTTGGTTAAAAAAGTATTAAAATAAAGGAAAGACAAGCGAAGCAAAAGGGCATAGAATTGTTCTGATACAATGTTGTACATGGTTTAAATTCTAAATTTTTGTTTAAAAATGTGTAATTGTTTTTATAATTATACAGGGCTTCAAATTTCATTTTTTAATTAATTGATTAGTTAATTAATTTTGTATTTTAGGGATCTAAGGAGTGTTCAGGGTCTCATTATTAGATTGGAGTCATGTGGTCAGCCTATTTATAGCCTCCCAAGAGCTGGGATTATAGGTGCTTTCCACCACTCCCAGTCTCAGTCTCCATCTCAGTGTTCCCCATGGGTTGGGGGTTGGCACAGCAGGCCTAGGGATCAAGTCCTCAGCCCCTGTGCCTGCTTGCAGGTGCTTTAATCTGCTGAGATATTTGGCTGGCCATGGGATTTAAATTTTAGAATACCCATGTTTGTTGAAAATAGAAGTTCCATTTTATGTCTAAGGTGTTTTATATTCAGGCAGATAGTGATATGAAGCTTAACAGCCTATTTTACAGGGTAGTAATATCATTAAGTTTCTGTTCTGGATGTTTGACAGCTAAAGTTTACAGACCCAATATTAGAGAGATTGATTGGATAAAAGGATAGACACTATTTTAGCCCTAGCCATTCAAGATCAGTGAGGACTCAGGACATAAGAGAACCTTTGCTGTGACATCCTGTAACTAAGTGGTGTTCCAAATTTTCTGATCAAGGTGGTTATGGGGCTACACAGAAAAATGATTGATGATGTAGATTGTGCTTAAGAAGATTCAAATATAGATAAAAAATTCTCTCAGGCTTTCACAGAGAGCAAATTGGTCAGCAATGTCCACGATTTATCCAGATGACTGACACTGATGAAAGATGTACAAAGTGCTATACATGGTTTCAGGGCAAATCCTGAAGGGATCTGACTGAAATTGCCAGATAGAAAAAGTTACATTTTTATTTATGTATGTCTTGCTTTAACATAGTCTTATCCATCCAGCAGAAAACTATAACCACGTGGTATTAGAAGCAAAGCAATATTAATATGCTGAGCTGTAAAAGGCTCAAGTCAACAACTTCTGACAATTTCAATTGTGCTGACAACTCACTACTATTATTGACTTTAAACTACATGGGGTTAGCTTGCTGAATTCAAGTCCCTACAATCTTTCATCTGGCATCAAATATGTAAAGGTCCTTTAAAGACTTCTCTGATGATAGCTTCTCTAACTGCAGTGGAACACCCATCTTTGACAAAATAAAACAAAAAAGGGGGATATAAATAAATGACTGTTTTGCTATAAAAATGTCTATCTATCTATCTATCATCTATCTATCATCTATCTATATGTACACATAAGATATGATAAACAGCTGTTTTCTCTTAATTCATTCATTGAGAAGAAAGGATTGTACTAATATTGTTTTAGACAAGATATCACGTCTGCATCTTGTCCTCTGAAAAACTGCTACAAAAACAACCATGTGCAATGTATCAATTATTGTAACTTTCCTACTAACCTGTTTTGAAAATGTTCCATTGGGATTTTATTCTTCTTGCCTTTGAAATAAATTTTTAAAAAGTGCAGCTCTACTTTTCTGGTATCCTTAACAACAAGATGGTTAGAGAACTTGGCAATGTCCAAAAATAGGTTCTAATTTGTTGACTTGTTTCTAACTTCAATTCTAAAGCAATCACAGTATAACAATATTCTGGCAAGGCTTGGATGTGGGGAGACATATAAACTATGTTGCCCAAATTAAAAGAAAGAACACTTGTTCAGAGGTTGAGGGGAGATATCTTTTCATTTGACTCTATATGTTGAGGGGGTTGACCCTGGAGAACTCCACCATACAGTGGCGCACAAATTTAAAATAGTAGAAAGAGAACAGTTATGAGCCACTATGGCAAGTCATCCTGAGATGTTCCCTATTGGGCTTTTTGTCATGCTACACATAATTGTTAATATTTTAAGTTACTTTAAATAGAGTTTTCGATGCTTTGCAGATAAAATGTTGATGCAGTCATTAATGACTAAGTTTCAAATATTCAAATCACATTTTCAAGAGATGCACAATACATAATTATACATAATGAAACCATATTTTCAATGATATGTACTCATACAATATTATGACCCAGATAGTATCCTATATTCAGTGAACAAATCAGAAGTAACTTTTGTCCCTTTGTACAGCTTATTTTAGTTTTTCATTGTCTTTGTTTTTTATTTTCTGTTTACCTTACCTATAACCATTGTGTGCATTTCTCGAACCTTTCCTGTGTATTTTGGAAGGATTAGTCTACGTGGTTTACTTCAGTGCTGAATTGATTTTCTACCACACTAATTATGCTCTTTATTATTTCTTTTGCAGATCTTTATTTTTGTGCAAAGTTTAATTTCTTTCCAATTTCCTTCCCAACTGGATTTCTTTTGTACTACCCTCCTCCCTTTACTTCCTTACATACTGATATGTTGCCTAATGTTTTTTAAACTAATGAGTTTTTTTCTAAGTAAAAGACATATAGTCTTGTGTCAAACTATGGATAAAAACAAAGTTCTGAGATGTGTTCATTGGTATATTTTCAAGTGAGAGCATAGTTGTCACTCTTGCAGCTCTGATTTCATTCTTTGATCTTCACCAACTAATTACACTATTTTCATCTGTTTCTTTAAAAAAATGGACACAACTTTAACTATCACACTATTTAATCCATGATCCTCTAGCACTGATGCTTTTAATTTGCCAGCATTTCAAAAGTATTTTGGTGTTGACAGCTCCTGAGACCGGCCAGAGACAGCGCGGCCGACTCCGCCCTCCTGCTCCATCCCGCCCGCCCCCGCCCAGCTCCTGAGACCGGCCAGAGACAGCGCGGCCGACTCCGCCGTCCTGCTCCATCCCGCCCGCACCCGCCCAGCTCCTGAGACCGGCCAGAGACAGTGGCTGACTCCAGCGGCCTCCTGGATCCCGCGCCAAGCTCTCCCAGCGAGAGCGAATTTACAGGACTCACCAGGCTTCCCAGAGCAGTGAGAGTGTGGTGAGTCTGAGGGAGAGCCTTTGGCTTCTTCCCACACGCGCTTCACGGATCCCTGTCCCCAACACCTCCC
>PVKA01013142.1:0-55702 GCA_004027165.1 Ctenomys sociabilis
AAAAAAAAAAAAAAAAAAAAAAAAAAGAAGGAAAAAGAGAAGGAGAGGAAGGATCTGGGGTCTTACGAGTTTTGGAGGGCACATCTCCAAAGAAAGATCTCCAGCTTAAAGGTTCTGTCACCTCCCAGTAGCCAGCCCCATGCTGAGGGCCAACTCTTAATATAGGCTTTTGGGGAACATTCAAAATATAGAAGTGGCAAAATTTATATAGGTAATAATGATGATAACACAATTCAAAACATAACACAGTGGGCTGGCAATCAAGATGCCTTTGGGAATAGCTGACGCTGAACAAGGTTTTTTTGTGCTGACTTTGATCTAGAAACTCTTTTTGGATAATAGGGTAATAGCTCAACCATGTGCCTCATTTCTCTCATCGAGTAAAATAAGAGATAATAATACTACCCAAATCTTAGGGGCGTTATAAGAATTAATAACATACAATGTAAAGGTTACGTAACTGTGAAACATTTAAAGGCACTTAAATTGTCAAATTTTGCTGTCATCAGTATGTCTAGATATCATCTATGTCTTGGTTGCATTTTTGCTGAGACGAAATGCCTGACATTCAGAATTATGGAAGGAAAAGTTTATTTAGCATATAGTTTGTGGAGGTTTCAGTCCATACTGGGTTGGCTCCAAGGCAGAGTGCCACATAGCAGGGGACAACAGTACGTGGAAAAAACAACAAAAGCAGCAAGAGTGGAAAGGGGAGGGGCAGCAAGGAGCAAGCCTCTTTTCCTCCCTTATATTGATTGTATGCAGGCAACCGTTCCGTGGAGGGTGTAACGCTCACACTCATAATCCCAGCATCGGACCATGAATCAGTCAAAAACTCTAAAAGTCTGCCTCATGACTGCCTGTGGCTTTGAGGGGACATCAGGACATAGACCATAACTATTTCAGGATAGGAATTTTCTAGAAAAAAAAAAAAACGGTAATAAAGGGCTGGGGAGATAGCTCAGTGGAATAAGTGTCTGCCTAGCAAGCACAATGGCCTGAGTTCAATCCCCGCTTCCATCACCCCCCAAAAAAATAGAAACAAAGCCCACTTAATTTAAAAAAAAAAAAGAAAAAGAAAAAACAGTAATAAAAAAAATCACTGCACCTGGGTACAAACATTATTTTTATTGCATTGTTTTTTGTCTGTTTATGGTATTTGGGATTGACTGGAGCTTTTGCACTGAGCTACATGCCCAGCCCTTGTTATGTTATTTCTGACTTCTTTTTTGGGGGGGGAGGGCACAGTGTAGGGTGGTACCAGTAATCAAACTGAGGATTTCACATTTGGCAAGTAGGCACTGTGCCACTAGGATGAATCCTCAATCTTTATTTTATTTTAGAGAGGGTCTTGCTAAATTATCCAGGCTGGTGTTGAACTTGTGATCCTGTCCCATGTCAGCCTCCAAAGCAGCTAGGATTGCAGGATTGTTCCACGGAGCCCAGCATACAACACTGTTTACCACAGGGCTTCAGCATGATATCCTAGATATCTGCAAAGGAAAGAAAAAATACGTTATAATTAAAAAAAACCCAAAAACCACAATGATACCTACCTGGCAGGGGAGATACCATGATCACAAAGGCAGTTTTCCCAGAGTGAAGCTTATCCATTGCACTGTGGATGTGCTGAACCCCGTGATTTCCCCAAATGTGGGAAACTTGATTACATAGTTTGTGGTAATGGAGGACTGTATTTGGGGATTCCCCTGAAAGGAAAAAAATAACCTGCAACCAGAGTCTCTACTAAGTGAATTGACTACAATACTGTAATAAATACCATATAGTGTCTCAAAATCGCAACCCAAAGGAAATATATTACTTCATAGTGACATCTGCCTACCATTAATGTGGTTTTCTGTGACAAGTCAATCTTATTTTATTTTATTGTAGAGTCCTTCCTACATCTCTGAGCTTGATAACTGTTGTAAAATATCAAGACTCTGGCCTCCTCCGTCAAAAGATGAGTTAGGGCTTTGGCCACAGAACCTCATAGGCAGTAGGTTGGGATCTCATTTGTCAAGTGCTCTGTACACGAAGCTTCTGTTCTTCCCAGAAAAACAGCACCAGGCTGGAGATGAAGATCTGGAAAACTTCTGAATTGTACTGGTGATTCTTTACCCCATTAACTGACCAATGATCCTTCAAAGGTGAAGGTGTTCTATTCAGATAATATTAGAGAGACTCAATAACTGGCTGACCTCATAGTCCTTCAAACTTTTCACCTACACAATTTTTCTCCTTTATCCCACAAAAATATCCCATCTTGACCCTGCCCACGGTTTGCTTTTCATGTGCTAACTGGATACTATTATGGGCTTCCTTTACTTTACGGTGCCTGACACTTCCTGGACCAGTGGTCCTGACCACTTTGAGCAGTCAGACTTTGCCCTTGCTGAATTTGTGACATTTGCCTCACTCTGGCGTCCAGAACTCCCCACGATCTCTTCAACATGGAGCAGTGGGAGGCCCCATCTGTCCCTGCTGCCTGTCTTTGGGATGGCTGGATGCCTCCCCACACTGAGATTCTGTCTGCTTTCATTTATTCCAGTTGAACTTGCCTTCTTCTGACAGGGCTTCCAGGAGCATGTGGTCGCTCCCGAAGGTCCCCTGGATCAGTAAGAGAAACAAGCTTTTTCTTCCCCTGGAGAGATGGCAAGAGCTATGACTCACATGTCACTGCTAATTAGCACAAAGGGTCTGAACATAAGGGAACACAGAGAAAAAATGATTGGGTATACCCAGACACTGGGGGTTTTTGTATTGTTTTGTTTTTGTTTTTTACTTGTTTTCCAGAATGTAGCCTGTTTATTATGTGGCATTAGAATAGAAAGAAAATAAGTTAATCAGCAACAGTGGTCTGTTTTAGAGACTTAAGAAGGGCACTGCAGAGAGCTTCAGGTTGCCCATGGAGATGCATACAAGAAACAATGCGCAGCCAAAGGCACAACAGATATTCCTTGTACTAGAAGAGCTGGTTACCAATAACTAGGCAGGGAATGCATTCATTGCAGCTCACACAATTTTATCCAAGATCTGTTCTCTTTTCTGACATTGATGAAGATCTTCCAAACCAAGAGTTGGAAATTGGAAGCATATAGTTTGTTTAGCAAGCACAATTTTAAAAATTCTTTTTTGCATTGTAATGCCTTGTCAGGGTGCATGCAATTTGAGGTTCACTATAAAGTCTTATCTTTTTTTTTTTTTTTTTGTATTTAGCACAGAGTCCACAGGGTCCCACTACCCAGATTGGACTCATAGTGATCCTCTTGATTTCAGCCTCCTAAGCACTGGGATTACAGGCACCAGTCACCACACCCAGTCTCAGTTGCTGTTGCAGCATGCCCTGGGGGTGGGGCTGGCACAGCAAGGAGAGGATCAGACCCCAGTCCCTGTGCCTACCTAAACAAGCAGTTTAGTTCGATAAGCTATCTGGCCAGCCATGCTTATCCTTCTTAATCAACCCTTTTTACATATTTGCATACATAACTACAAGGCAACTAAATATATTTGAGTAGGGTTGCTTGGTAATTTCCCCAAGAAGGTACAGTTATTGATGGGGCTATTGATGCTTACCTCTAAATTCTTAGTGAAGAATTCTCTAAGTTATGTTGGAGCTCCTCCACACATCTGAAAACAGATACTGTCGAAAAGATAGGTGTGGACAACTCTCTTAATGAGCCTGTGAATCTTCAGAGGGCTGTAACTGGAACTCCAGGTTCCACCCAGGGGTAGCAATGAATAGGCTTACATTCAGGGCAGCCACAATCTTCTTATTCCAAATTGGGTCATGCTGACCTCTAGAAAACTGGGTCTTCTAGTCATCTAACAGCTTTTTCATTTTGTATTTATGTCTTGGTTTTTTGCAATTCCAGACACTAAACCCAGAAACTCAAGCATATTAGCTACATGCTTTCCCACATATGCCAGTCCTACCAAGAAACATTATGAGTAAAATCAGCTCTCTTTACCTGTATTATAAATTGAAATGTAATTTTCCTAGTTATATTCTGAGTTTGCTTATGTGTAGTTTTTGCTTAAAACAAAATTGAAATTTTTCCTATTGCCTTTGTGTCTGGGTTGGAAATGTCAGACTCATCTTGTATTTTAATGACTTGATATTTTTAAATTTGTGTTTTATTTATTTTTTATATATTTGGTTCAGGGACTTACTACACAGCTTGAATTTATAGTGATCTTCCTATTTTCAGCCTCCCCAGTGCTGGGATTATGGCCATGTGCCACCATGCCCGGTCTCCGTGGCCAGTTCAGTGCACCCAGGGCTGGGCCCAGAACGGCATATGGTGCTGAGGGTTGAACCCACATCCCTATGCTTGCCTAAGCAGGTGCTTAATCCACTGAGCTATTTCACCAGGCCTGACTTCTTATTTTTTAGTATAAAATTTTTAATCCATTTGGAACTCATCCTGATATAAAGGTTGAGGTATGAATGCATAACTGGTTCAGCCACAGTGTTTATTTTTATGTTTCAGTCCCACAAAATGTTAATCATTGGAGATTTAAAACATATTAATGTCTGGTAGAGATAGGTCCCCTTATTTTCCTTCTTCCAGATTTTCTTAGTATTTTGGCTTATTTTTCCAGATGAACTTTATCATCAGTATCAGTTTTTTAAGATCTAAACTATCTTTTTTTTTTTTTCACTTTATAAATGTGGCTAACTTATAGAAAGAAATAACTGTGGGTCATACCGAAGTAAAAAGTAATTTCCTTTAGATTTTATAGATAACTATAATGTGATAAATTTCATTCTCTTCTATTAAAGATTAATAACATTTCACTTAATGAATATAAGTAATTGAGAAAATATACTTTAGATCTTTCAAACACATACATTAGTCCATAGCTGAAGCAAAGTACCCCCCCATTAACTTTGGTGGTTGATAAAGACATTTCGCTTGTCATGACTTGGACAGTTTGGAAGAAGAATATCAATGATCTTGATATTGAGTGAGAACACTTGGCCCAGCTGGACAGGTGCAGTGCTCAAGATGCACTGGGATCATAGGTGTGTGCCTCCATGCCCAGCTGTCTTCGTTTCTTGTGGTACTGGGGGTTGAACCCAGTCTTCTGACTGAGCTACATCTCCAATCTTTTTAAATTATGTATTTCTTATTTGTTTATTATTGTTATAGTACTGGGGATTAAGCTCAGGGCCTGAGACACACCCCTAGGCCTATTATTTTTATCTTGAGACAAGATGTTGCTAGATCCACACAAGCTGAGCTGAAACTCTCTATCTATCCTTCTGCCTCAGTCCTCCAGAGAAGTGAAATTACAGATGAGGACTGCCATGTCTGGTTCTCTCTAAGTATTAAAGTAATTAAAAACTTTTCTGCCAAATATATGTCACAAACAAAAATAGAAGGTGTTTCTGGAATGTAATATGGTACAGTTTTCAGAGATATATTTAGAGTTAATAAAGTTGGCAGTGTTGATTAAAGTCAGTTGTATTTTTCTTAAATGTCCCCACTTCTTGTTGTAAAACCTAATCTGGATTTTTTGCTGTTGTTGTTACTGATGTTCTTATAACATCTCTCCTTATAACATTATTTTGTTGTTAATTGCAGGTGTTGGGTGTCTTAGATCTAAGACACTTTTCTTGTTCTGAAACAAAATATCCAGGACTTAAAGGAAGAAAGACTTTTTAGTTCACAATTTGTAGAGGCTTCAGTTCATAGTTGGCTGGCTCCAGGAGTGGCAATGCAGAGGGGCACCACAAAGGAGAAGCAGCTCACATCAGGCAGAAAGCGGGAAGGCAGCAAAGCAGAAGCAGCAAGCAGTGTCAAGAATCAACAACATGTCAAAGTGAGCACTGGACTATAGTGGATTATTTTGCTGAATTCATGCACCTACAATATTTAAATGGCAATGGAATGCCCCTCTCTGACAAAACTAAACAAAATAAGGGGCTACAAATGAAGGGCCATTTTGTATCTGTACATACAAAATAGTTAAGATAGATATACAGCTACTTTCTCTTAATTCAATGAGAAGAAAGATTTAGACTAATAGTGTTTGGGCAGGATATCATGTCTGCATCTTATACTATGAATAACCACTAGGAAGACAACAATATGCAATGTATCAATTATTGAAGCTGTCCTACTGAGCAGTTTTGAAACTGTCTCATTGCTATTTGTTTCTCAATAAAATTAATTAAAAAACAAAGTTTATGAGGAATTAAAAACAAAGAAGAAGAGTCAGCAACAAGGTTGGGGAGATAGCTTGGTGGTCTAAGCACCTGCCTGGCAAGTGCAAGGACCTGGGTTCGATCCCCGGCACCAGATACTACACCAGCTCCACCCTGGGTGTGCTGAGCTGGCCACTGAGACTAAGTGTGGTGGCCCATGCCTGTAATTCCAGTGCTGGGAAGGTTGAAATCAGGAGGATCACTACAAGTCTGAGCTGTGTAGTGAGACCTGTACCAAATACAGAAATAAATAAAAGATTTTTTAAAAAATGTAAAAAATGAGTCAACAGCAGCTCTCTTTCTGTCCTTTCTATTATGTCAAGGTGGGCCTTCCCATTGTCTACACTCAGAACTATGCCAAACCAATCATGGACTAATTTAGTAGTAGGTACTCTTAGTCCCAGCATCACACATTCCAGATCCAGCCTCTTCTGTCAAACCCCCACTGTGACCACATAAAACTTTGGGAGGATATCTACCCATGAGCCATAACATTGGATGGTTGAATTTTTTTCAATATTTCAAAAGTAGAACATTTCCTGTGTCCAGGATCAGATAAATCTTTAATTTATTTAGTTGATAAAGCGTTTCATTAGCTACCAATAGATTTTAGTTACTGATACCTGATTGTGAGAATAAACCAACATCTCGCATGTACCACATGGAAAGAGAAAACCTTCCTTGAGCTTTTATAGGTTGAACTTGATGTGATCTGAGTCCAATATGATAGATAAGATCACAAGAGTTCATATTGCAGAAGGTTCCTTTTCTTTCTCTCTAAATCTTTGCAGATTCCCAGAGTCAAATGTTCTATCCAGGGTTACGAGTGAACAGCCTTGTATTCAGTACACCCACAACCCCATACTGGCATCACATCCAGATCATTCTGTCAAGAACCTCCTCAAGTTTTTATCAGAATTCCACATGGTTCTGAGAGCTGTTCTATGTCCATGTTCTAAGATCTTGTCATGCCTCCTTAACAGCTAGCTTTTGCCACATCATGGCTTCCTGTCTCAATTGGACAAGTGGGCAATCAAGATGTGGCATATCTATGCCAAAGGACTGAAGTAGTATTATGATAACATGATACTGTGTGGATAAAACTTAAAGCAGGTGTTAGAAAGTAGGGAGAACACAGTAAAATGGGAAGGGGAGAAGGAAGAGAAAGAAGGACAAAGAGAATGGAAGGAAAAAATGGAAAACAACTCTTGTAAATGAGAGAAGAAAGACCGAATAAGGGAAAGGGGACTGGGAATAAAAAAATTAAGATATACTATACACAGGCGCAAATTCTCTATGATGAACGTGATCGTATGAGTGACAAATATGTAAGAGAAAAAAGTTAAAAAAAAAAAAAGCATAGCTGTGTATGGTGGTACGTGCTTATAAGCCCAGAAATCAGGAAGCTGAGGCAGGAGGATCGTCAGGAGTTTGAGGCCAGCTTGGAATACACAGTGAGTTGAAGGACAATCTGAGGTAGATAGCAAGATCCTGTCTTGAAATGTAGCGGGAAATGCCCTCCCAGCCAGTATACTTCAGTTGTCCAGGTGACAGTTCCTGTTGCACTTCAGGTTGCTTCTGGTCTCTTAGAAATGTCTGGTCACTGTGATGCACAGCTGGTCACTATGTTGCATGTTGTATGTAAACCAATCCTAATCAATAAGCCATTCTGCTTCTGTACTTCCTGCTTGCTCATCCCATGTAAACTGTAGAGGACCAGAGATCAGGGGCTGATATTCTGGGAATGATCCCGATCAGGGCCTGTTGACATAAATAAATCTGCCTCCAAATCCTGGGTGTCATTTTGTTGTTTCTGTTGTAACAAAAACTAACAACCCCCGTCCCAAGTCATGGTAAATGAATGAAGTCAGACACAAAAAGGACATACTGTATGATTCTGTTTCTATACAATATCTAGATGTTAGCCTGGGAGTGGGAGTGGATGAGAGCCCTGGGCAGTGACTGCAAAGGGTGTAGAATTTCTTTGGTGGATGATATACATATTCTTAATTAAAAAAAATCTTTTATTTGTTTATTTGGTACAGGGTCTCACTACACAGCTCAGCTAATAGTGATCCTGCTGTCTAGCCTCCCAGCACTGGAATTTCAGGTGTGCACCACTACACCCAGTTTCGATGATCAGTGACAGGATGGCATGCAGTATCACAGATGGAACTCGGGTCTTTGCACTTGCCAGGCAGGTGCTTCGACCACCGAGCTATCTCCCCAACCCCAAAGTTCTTAATTTTAATGTTGTATGATGTTTTTCATAATTCTGTGAATATAACAAAAACTAATGGACACTTTGACTGAACTGTATGTAATGTGTAGTACAGCTCAATTAAGCTGTTGCCAGAAAGACACAGTGAAACAAACACTGTTAAATTTAGGTGAGACATTGTTACCTAATTCAAAACAAAATTTAAAAAAATTCTCAGTAGCCCCAAGTATGTTCTCCTCTAAATGGTCATTCAGTTGTACAATCTTCATTAAATTCTGCAATCTATATATTTTATCTATTGATTGATTTTGTTTGTTTGTATTGGTTTGGTTTTGATTTTTTGAGGTAGGGTCTAACCATGTAGCCCAGACTGGCTTGAACTCATAGCAATCCTTCTAACTCAGCCTACTGAGTGCTGAGAATACAGGTGTATTCCACCACACCCAGCATTTGTTTTGTTTTTTGGCGCTATTAGGGACTCAACTTGGGACTTTTATTCAAGGTATAGAACATGCCCACTACTCTGGCCCTACTCTTTTAAAAACTTATTTATTTTTAATGTGACACAGTCTTGTTCAGTCACTAAATTGCCCTTGAACATTTGATATTGAATTCAAGATCAAATTGAATTGGGCTTGAATATTTGATCCTCCAATCCAAGTCTCCCAGAGTGCTAAGATTATAATTTTGAGTTAACCATAGATGCCCAATCTGGTCTTTTGGCCACAGTTGACTTTTGGCCTTGGACATCAGGATCTTTTGACATTATGCCATAACCAAATCCTGTTGTTTGACTGAGAATTTTCGGAAAGTCCTGGATTTTACCAGAATCCATCCACTTAGTTTAAATTAGTTGGATAAATTTATACTTACTTATTATATTATTTGGTTTGTGATTTTGGGCTGGGGACAAACTAGCATAGCAAAGTGGCTTTTATGGCATTTTTAGTTTTCTTGTGTACTTTATTTCCACTAGTATCTTGTTATGAAAAATTTCAGCCATACAATTGAAAAAAACTAGAGTTAACAGAAGTCTACTTATCATTTTACCACTGACTTTTTATTATACGTATTTTAGCACCTATCTAGCCATCTTCCTATCCATCTGTCCTTCTATTCACTCTTTTTCCAAAGTCAGTCACAGATACCAGCACAAGTCTCCTTAAGTACATCAGCATTCATATAAGGGAGAGTTTGACATTTACTTAGATTTTCTTTTGACTGTAACATTTACATACAATGAAATGTTCAAATCTTAAGTGTCTACTTATTGCATTTATATAACCAAAAATTGCTTTCAAGGTACAGAACATGGCCACTACTCCAGAAAGCACCCTCTTACCCTCACCCAATTATGCACTCCTTGTTTAACAACTGAGTTATGGCCTTGTGACTAGATCATAAAACGAACTGCTTGCTAAATGAGGAATTGTGCAGGATGGCCAACCTTTTAGGTACCGAATGTCCAAGCTGCAACCCCAAGTCCTCTTATATATTGAAAGTTCCAGGGGCTGGTGAGATAGCTCAATGGACTTCAAAAAGTTCCAACACTACAATTAAACTTGAATACTGAGGTTTTGATTATAAAAAAACAACTGCTATTGATTCTTAGCCAGTAGGTGACTTAGCTGGTATGCCAACCAAGAGGGCTCTGTGTGCCCCCTACAGCCATAGTGTTCACCATCGCGTATCTACTATGTACATAATGATATTTAGAACAAAGAAATGGCCAAAAGAAACCCCAGCTTGATAGCTTTCCTACATGCTATATTGTAATGTATAACAGAACCTAAAGCTACAGTACTCTACAGTACAATCAGCAAAGACTATAGTACTCTATAAACAAGGTATACTGTACAAAAAAGGAAATGAGACTCTATAAACAAGACATGCAGAAGTGCACAAAAAAGAATAACAGATATGTCATTAGTCCCAGAGGCAGATTGTAAGTCTGAACAGCATGCCTTGGTCATACATCTGAACAGTCATTAAAGAGGTAGGTTGTTTAATGTGGCATATCTGTATTAGACATCATGTTATTAACATAGTTCTATTAAAATGATTTTTCTTAGGAACACATGCAGTTTAGTGTCCTAACCTTTGAAATAAAATACACAGCTGCCAACAAATCATTGCATCGGCTGGGTTCAGCCAATATTGATCTCTCATATGTTGGAATAGGCAGGGGTGACAATTATTCAGAAAATCCAGGCTATCTTATGATGGGGCACTTAAATAGAAAGTCTTCATTATGAATGATTGCAAAATAGATTCAATGCAGATATGACACTTATTAAATCAATAAAGTGTCTATTCTTAAATTTCCTCACATGCCCTTTCCTGGCATCTTAGCAGCTTCCATGGATTCTTCAAGGTTACATTGAGCTCACAGTTGATATTGCTGGAAGCTATGTTTTGAATATGCAATTTTGTCTCACGGATAAAGGAGCTTTTCCAGGTCACTACAAGGAATGAACAAAACTAAGAGACTACTAAGATAGCACAAAAATCATAAACCTGCTTGACTTTTTGAAAATCACTGGAAATGTCAAATATCCCTGACTGTAAAACTGGCATTAATGGAACCAATGCTCTCTCCACCTCTGCAGTAAATACGTTAGACTTACAGAGGAGGTAAACCTAAGACCCATGTGCAGCAGTGAGCTCTTGGTATTGCTGACGGCTCTAAATGGTTCACTATTACCACAAAGATACACATAGATTGTGTAGTACAGGAGTTTCCTAGCCAGAATTGTGTTAGTGGATACATTGTGTCAACTTGGCTGAATCAGCTCAGGCGGTTCTCAGCGTGGGGGCCCAGCCCTGCAGGTGGGCAGGGCCCAGGAACTGAGGAAGGCTTCCTGCTGCCCTGCGGGGCTTCTGTTGTCAAGTCCCAGTCTTCGGAGGAGCTTGACCTTCCAGCTGCGCCACTTTGAAAAAGCTACGATCCTCGATCTTTGCCATGGAGCATCAGTCCTCACAGGCAGTCAGTGTAGAAGGAAGAGAGAGGCTTGATGGACGCCACGGCTGCTGCTCCTCCTTTGCTCTTCCTTGTCTGCTGCCGCATGAGCTGCTGTTATTTGCCTTGGAGTCAGCGGATAATGGACTGAACCCTCCAGTAACTGTGAGCTAAATAAACCTTTCCTACCTTCATTTTGAGTGCCTGGTATTTGTCCCTGCAACAAGTAAAAAGTAACTAAGACAGGAGTGTAAGACAAAAACTGAACACATAAAACAATCATAAGCCGAGGATAAAAATGATCATTAATTGTTCAGTTATTTCTTGTGGTTTGGAAGTGTATTTATAACGCCTGAGAAAATATGTGCACTCATATAATACCAGTCATTTGTACTTATCAGAAAGTTTCAATGACAGCATCATGTCTAAAGAGTTTGTTTATATTTGAGAATTTATTTAGCCCCAAATGGAACTGTTGGAAGCAAACAGACCTTAAGAGTGAGCCCAATATAAATTGCACACTGATGAATTTATCTGGCCCTTTGGTGCAGCTGTTCTTTCTGGGTCACATGCGATCAACAGGTCTCTTGAGATCATGCCCCAAATCTCTCCTTTCTACATCTAAACAGGCAAACCAGATTATTTTTTGCCTCAATATCCAAGAAATGTCAGTATTTTTCTCCAGCATCAGACATTATAAAAATAATACATACTTTGAAGACATTTATCTTTTCACGAATGCTGTGTTTGTTTGCACAACATGCTTAGTGAATGTGCCTAAAATACAATAGGCCACAAGCAAATGTCCTTTAATGTTGGAGTTCTACTCCTACAATTAGTTTGTTAAATCAGTTGGTTGCTAAATGCAGAGCTGTGTATAGTATGTACACTACAGTATTCAGAACAAATGGCCAAAAGAAACTACTACTTGATGACTTTGTTTTTACTTATATAACTCTTATATGCTGTACTGTAATATATAACAGAACACAAAATGACAGGACTACACTGTATAGTAGAATCTGCAAAAAATAGTATACAAGCAAGGTGTAATGTAAAAACAACTTTGAAGCTCTATCAGCAAGATGTACAGAACTGTACAAGAAGAAATTGAGCCAGCTGTGACCAACTGTGGTGGTTTACATCATTAATCCCAGCACTCAGGAGGTTGAGATAGGAGGATCACTTTGAGTTTGAGGCCAGCCTGGTCTACATAAGCAAGTTCAGTGCCAATTTAAACTACATAGGAAGACCTTGTCTTAAAACAAATAAACAACAAACAAAAAACCAGTCTAAGAAGGTGGTCATAAGTCCAAATAGCAGGTCTGTACTGTAATTCTGAACTGTCACTGAACAGATAAATTATTAAATGAGAAATATCTGTAATCTATAAATCACCTGCCCCAATAAAACCCCTAATTTTCCCACCTCCCTCCCTTCTTCCCTTCCTCCCTCCCTCCCTCCCTCCCTCTCTCCCTCCCTACCTCCCTGTCTCCCTTCCTTCTTTCCTTTTGTTTTTTTGTGAGGTTAGATCAACAGAATACAGAATACGAAGTCTGACTGTGGGAATATTTTTGGCAGACTAATATTTAAAAATATATTTTTATAATATAATTATACCTGGCCAGATCATGGTTAATACTATCAATAACAAGCCACAGATATATCTCAGTGGCACAGGGCTAGCCTGGAAAGCACAAGTTCCTAAATTCA
Organism: Ctenomys sociabilis; assembly: GCA_004027165.1. Taxonomy (NCBI): domain Eukaryota; kingdom Metazoa; phylum Chordata; class Mammalia; order Rodentia; family Ctenomyidae; genus Ctenomys; species Ctenomys sociabilis. Next base: position 13,108 of record PVKA01013142.1, read on the forward strand.
ATTCCTGGTAAAACAAAACAAAACAAAACAAACCTCCAAACTGTCAATATTACCTTCTACTTGGTTATAGTGACTTAGAGAGGGGGGGGGGAGAGAGAGAGAGAGAGAGAGAGAGAGAGAGAGAGAGAGAGAGAGAAAGAGACAGAGAGAGTTTCATTTTTTTATTTTCAGGAACAATGCAACATGTTTGCTTATAGTGTATGATTAATAATGTCTCCTTTTATCTGAATCTGGTTGAAACTTGGGCTGTTTTGATAGCAGGATAGGTCAAAGCTCCATATATGCCCTGTATTTCCACATAAAGACATTTGTGAAATGACCTACAGAAAAATGGTTTGAAATCCTTTGCCTGAAAAGGCAACATTAGTCGGTCAGATGGCCTGGTACTGAGCGCTGGTGATCTGGGGTTGAGCAAGAGATGGCTTTTGTTCACTGTTAACTGTTGATCCCTCCAAGGGACCATCTAGGGCTTGTTGCAGCCAAATAGAGGTGTCTGACCTTTCTTCTTGCTTCCCCAGAGGCTGAAATTGGGGTCCTAAGGTGAAATCCATTTGTAAATTGCTTTTCCTTTATTTGGAATGGAAAGTGAAAAATGTATTCTTAACCTAGCTATTTAGACATGAATCAAAAGAGTGAGATTTCTCAACAAAGGCTCCTTAAGCAGGAGATGCAAACCTTTTTTTTCTCTGCAGCCCCTCTGGGGACAGGGTGCTTGGATTTTGCTAGACCTTACTCTTAGCAGTGATATTAATCTGCTGTTCCAGTCCTCACTACTGGGAAGGAAAAAAAAAAAAAAGTCTGTAGTTTCACACTCATTTAAGAATTTCCTTAAGGATCTCTCACTGTAGCAAATTTTCTGAGTTTTAATACATACTGCTATTGCCTTCTTGCCTCTCAAAGATCATACCAATTACTATCTTGTCACTTCGTTAGGTAATTCGTTTTCTTAAAAAAAATCATATTTAGTATTAGTTTGCTAGGCTCTCATAACAAAGTATCACGGACACGTTGGTTTAGGCAGTGGAAATTTGTTTGCTCACAATGCTGGAGTCTGGAGCTGGGCGTGGTGGCGCAGGCCTGTAATCCCAGCACTCGGGAGGCTGAGGCAGGAGGATTGTTGTGAGTTCGAGACTAGCCTGGAGCTACAAAGTGAGCTTAAGGCCAGCCTGAACTGCATAGTGAGACCCTGTCTCAAAAAGACAATAAATAAATAAATAAATAAATAAACAAACAAACAATGCTGGAGTCTGAAAGTCTCAGATCAATGTGTTGATAGCGTTTGGATTTTACGGAGGTCCCTCTTAAGTGTAGATGACCATCTCCTGGTTTCTTCACATAGATCTGTGTGTGCATGCTAGTCTCCTTCTAAGAACAGCAAGAAAACTGGTTACCCTATAGTACTTAGTAAACGTAATGTGTATATAACTACTTGGGGTATTATTAAAATGTGGATTCTGTTTCAGTTTTGGGATGGGTATATGAAGAACACTTTGGGTTCTTAGATCCTTGGCCTCTCTGCTTCGGCTATTAATCAGGGCCAGACCAAAACTATAGCCAGAGCTAACTCTCTCCTGAAAGTGATGTCAGAGAAGCTAGATTTTCTGAGATTCTTTCCAGCATTTACCATTCTGATTTTAGGTTAGGTGATTTCAGGGAAGTTCTCAAGCGTTTGTGGTCACTGATCTCTGCGCAAAAGCTGATAGTTATGTATTTCTTCCTTCTCCAAATGCACACACAGTTCGGATGTTTTGGAAACCACTTTCGGTCCCCACGCGTCCGCAGCCCAGACCGAGGACCTCAGCGCGTCCTCCCGGCCCTGCAATCCAGACCTGGGCTGTGGGCTGCCCCGGCTCCAGGCTTGGGCGGGGGCGTGCCTTCGGGGGCGGGGCGGAAGGCGTGCCGGGGGCGTGACCAAGGCGGTGCTTGCCGCGCCCGCGTCGGTGCGAGAGGCCGAGCTTGCTGCATTGCAGCCGCCGCGGCGCCGCTCGGCTCCTCACTCCCAACAATGGCGGCTCCGAGCCCGAGCGGCGGCGGCGGCTCCGGGGGCGGTAGCAGCAGCGGCACCCCGGGCCCGATAGGGTCCCCTGCGCCGGGTCACCCGGCCGTCAGCAGCATGCAGGGTAAGAAACGCGGCCGCGCCGAAACCCCAGCCCCCTCGCGCGGCCGTCGGCGTCGCCGCGGCCTGGGCGCCCCCGACCCGGCTGGGGCAGCAGCCCGCGCTCTCCGCACCGCCGCCGGCCGCCTCATGCCCGGGCTGCGGCCCGCGCAGGCCCGGGCTGTGTCCTCGGCCGGCTCCCCGGTCGCGCGCGGGGCCCACCTGGCCCGGGGCCGCCGCGCCGTCCTTGCCGCCGCTTACCTGGCGCCCGTGGCCCGTTTCCGGGGCCGCGCAGACGGGGCCGGCCTGGCCGAAGGCGCCAGCGGGCCTGACCCGCGTCGCTGGGGCCGGCCAGGTAGGCGGCGGCGGCGGCGGCTGGACCGGCCCGGCGCCCCTCGGATCGGCGGCCGCGGTGGGCGGCTCAGGGCCATCTTGGCTGTCGCCGGGCGCCGCCAGAGCCGGGCACCGGGCCGGCCGCGGGGCTCCGCCGCGCTGTGGCGACCTCGGTTTCCGAACTTTCCCAGGGTTTTTGTGTGCGGGAGGGACGATCTGGGGGTGCCCAGGCCCGTGCCACCTGTACGGTAGGTGGGCGTCCAGCGGCCTGCTGGGGACGTAAAGTCGTAGGCCAGAGACTTCGGTTAGCATTACAAGCAGAAAATAAATCTGGAAGACCGAAATCTGGCTGTATGGAGTGCATGTGGAGAGATACAGGAAATAGAAAGGCAGAGGTCAAAGCGATAGTGTCTGGACACCCGAGGCCGCTTTCCTAATTAATGGTTTTTCCCACTGGGAAGGTTTTAAAACTGTGCGTGGCTCTTGACATGGGTGTTGTGAAAAGACCAGGCCCAGTCCCATCAGGGGCCATCTCCTTAAGTTTCTTGGGAAATTTTGAATGGCAATGCTATTTTTAAAGCGTGGAATCTCACGAATCTCTTGACAACTTTAGAACTTCTTACGTCGGATATTTAGCTGAATCCTTTGGAGGTATGACTGTGGTTACTGTTTGATTAAAACAAAAACAAAACCAAAAAAGAAAAAACAACCTCTCAGGCTCATTATGCGTAGTTAGGGTCAACAGCAGACATTTATTGAATATTTTGTGTCAGTGAAAGCATGCCGTGATTCAGGAAGCAGAGGCAGGGTTTTATTATCTTTACATTTCTTTCCATAAGATAATTTTAGGGTAGAGAAGCAACTGATACACATACAGGCTGATGTCAGAGGTCAGAGAACACTTTCTCTACAGGCTGTAAGCTAGTTAATTCAAATTGCGTTAGTATTTGGATGGCTAGTGTGTTGTACAGCGCATTATACAGATGAAGTACAAGGTTGGTTTCCTGATCTTACAGTTTTGCTAGTGTAGTTGGTGGTAGTGGGAAATGAAACAGCAAAATGATTGCTTAGGGCAGTTAGGTTTGTCCAAAATGGTTGACTTATAAATATTTCAAGTTTTGGGTTTGGTTGGGGTGGGGTCCCTGACAGTTTGAAAAAGCTGTTTCATTTTTTCTTGTCACATATTTACTGAACATCTGCCCAGAGCCAGGCATAGTGCTGTGGTGCAGAGTATGGAGAGGAGTGAATTTGACAGTCTTCCCTTGGTGGCACTCACCCTCTTGAGAGGATAGAGAAAGACAAGATACAGGTAAATAAGAAATACTAATTGGGGAAAGTGTTAGCTGGGTGTGGTGCTGCACTCCTGTAATGCCAACACTGTGGAGGCTGAGGCAGGAGGACTGCAGAGAGTTTGAGAGTATCCTGGACTACATAGTGAATCTAGGCCAGCCTGCACTGCATAGCCAGGGACTGCGCACTTCAAAAAAAAAAAAAAAAAAAGTTGTTAAAGTAACAAACTGGATTTTGTGATGAATCATAATGTGAGAGGTCAGTCTGCTCGCTCAGATGGTCAGAGAAAGCATGTCTGGAAAGAAATAAAGAAGGCTCTAGGTGAAGTTAATAGTGTGCATGTTCCAAAGAAGAGTTTGCAGTGTTCTAGGCACTCATAAGTCATGTGATTAGTGATTATTCAGATGTTCTCAATTTTTTCCCCTACTCTGTTTTCTGATATCCAGTAAACTGAAGTTTCTAATGAGCAGAACCTATTTTAAAAGGGGAAATGGCCTCAGACGTCTTTGAATTATTGCTGAATTTTATCATTTTGTCTGTAGTTGATTGATTCACAAACATGCTAGTGTTATATTGTTGAAGTTCTTTGATTACTTAAGATAGAGAATTTAATAATCTCAGGATGTTGTGTGGCAGTCCTAGTAGAGCTTGAGTTTAAGCAGAAATTTAATATCTCTTTTTTGTTTTGCTATTAGATCCAAACTTTCTGTTACCTTTGTTTGGCTATTTTATTATTTTTGGTACTGAGGATTGAACTCAGTGCTTCTGTCTTGAGCTACATCCCTAGCACTTTTGTATTTTTAATTTTGAGACAGGGTTTTACTAATGGCTAAGTTGTCTAGTCTCTTAGTCTTTTTCTCATTGCTGGGTCCAAGCACCCACAGCTTAAAGGAGGAGAGGCTCATTTGAGCTCCTGGTTTCAGTCTGTAGTCAGCTAACTTGGAGATGAGGGGCCTGGTGGAGCAAAAAGTGCTCGACGCATGGTGGCCAGGAAGCCTGATACAGCATACCCTTCCGGGTCACATTGCCAATACTCTGCACTTGATCAGGCCCTACCTCCCAACAGCATGTTCAGCTCTGAACACATGATCCAGTAGTGCCCCATGATTCTGTCATCTTCCAGGAACTCCATTTCTGAACTTCTAGATAGAAACCATAATACGCAAGCCAGGCTGGAACTGGCAATCCAGTTCAGTCCCATTCAGAGTGCCAGAATGAGCCACCATGCCTGTTTTTATTTATTTTTCAAATGGTATCTTGCTATGTTGCCATACTGGTGTCAAATTCCTGGGCTTAAGTACTTGTCTTGCCTCAACCCCCCAAATAGCTGAGACTACAGGTGTGCACCAGTAAGTCTTAACTCTCCTTTTCTTTGGTGTTAAATTAGACATCACAGAGTGGTGCTTAGAGGATATTTGGTGTTGTGCTACTCCTGCCAGATCTACTTTTACTTGCTATCTAAAATTACCTTTCTGGAAGGAGTTAATGTACACCATAACCTTCCAACAGTAGTATTCACTTGTAGGCTGTATGGAATATATTTAATCTAACAGAAGTTGGAGATCCCCTAAGGTATAGGTGCTATGCTGGGCACTGAATGATCTTGTTCACTTTTTCATGGCTTGACATTTATGGCCTAAAATATTTCAAAATGGGGTAATACTTTTATTTATTTATTTGATACAGGATCTCACCACACAGCTCAGACTCATACTGATCTTCCTGTCTCAGCTTCCCCAGCCCTGGGATTACAGTTGTGCACCACCATGCCTCATTTCCGGGTTTCAGGGCCACTGTGGCATGTGGTACCAGGGATCAAACCCAGGTCCTTGTGCTTGCCAGGCAGGTGCTTACATTGCCGATTTATCTACGCAGCCCACATTTATTTATTTTTAATGTTACAGTGTTGAAGAGCCATCTTTGTGGAGTTCTGGGTTTGAATTGGGTTGGCAGAATTTAAGCTTTTTGTGAGTACAGATGGGCAAGATACTTACCCTGTTGAGTCCTCAGTTCCTTCTTTGGAAGGAAAGAGTAATGTATAAAGCATGGGGTGTGGCATATAGCAGGGGTGCAGAGAATATTAGTCATCATCTGGAGCAGTAGCAATGATACTATTATCTGTAATAGTTGTTAGTAAAGAAGTCCCTCAGCCCTCAAGATCTACTTCAGTGTTTAAGCTTCATTAGTGGGACATCATATCCCTCCCTTTAAGCTTTGTATGTCATCATTCGTTTATAGTGAGTTCTTTTTTGTACAATGTTTTTGGAGACTTCAATCTCCAGCTCTTTCATGTTTTCCATGGCTTCTAATTTTTCTCATTATCACTCAGGTAATGGGGTAATAGTTGCTGATGTTGTTATTAGTCATACATTTGAATATTTTCACTAATTCTGATTTTTTTCTCTCATTCATAACACACACAATTTTTAAAAGTTGAGTTTTTATTGTTTCAGTTTTTTGGTGACTAGAACTATCAAACTGTCAAATTATGAGGTAAATCAGTGTGTAGAAAATATACTTGTCATTAGGACAAGTTTTCATGTGAAAAAGGCTGAAATGAGCAATTGTGGGATATTCTGTGATATTTAATATTTCATCAATAGTTTGCCATATCTGAATTTAACTGGCATGTTTTATGTATGGTAGAACACTGTAATAGTATCACTTCTTATTTTAGTGAAGTCAAGGGTATGGGATTAACTTTTTCTGTTGAGAACCTTTCTAGCCTTAGCTACAAAGTTTTCTGTTGTGACAACTCTGTTGTAACAACTCAGAAGCCCCCTTCAACCTAGTTAGGTGTGAAGCACGTGCAGAGCAGATCCTGATATACCAGGTAACTCAGGTGAGAAGGGCTAATGTTGCTGTTAAATAGTGTCATTGCCGCTAGAATGGAGAATAGCATATTCTGGTTAGTAGAGCTTGCCAGTGAACTTAAAAAAAAGTTCAACATTTTTGAAATGACATAGGCGGAATGATTTCTTCTCCCTTCATGCTGGTAGCATTCACTTTACCTTTGTATGTAGAAGTATTTAAGAACTAGAAAGTATTAAAATGAAGGTAATGGTGGATTTGGACCCAGAAAAACTACGCTCAAGTAATTATTCTGTTTTATACAAGTTCTATGTCTTTGGGAAAATTATCTTTTTTTTTTGGTGGAACCAGGGATTGAACTCAGGTCCTTGAGATTGCCAGGGAGGTGCTTAATCCCCTGAGCCATCTCCCTGGCCCTATCTTAACTATTTTGAACTCTGGAATTTTAAAAAATCTATTAATGCAGAGATAATACCTAATTTACAGAATTGTATGAAAATCACATTGTTACATTAATTCAAGGAGCTGGGGAGATGGCTCAGTAGAATAAGTGCTTCCCTGACAAGCACAAGGGTCTGAGTTCAATCCCCGGTTCTGACCAAAAAAAAAAAAAAATTCAAGTGAAAGTGTTTAAAAATTCTAAAATAGTTGTGTTTAAGGATTATTAGATGGTACTTGCCTGCTTTAGTTTCAAGTTAATTTTATAAAGATTTACAGTGCAAGGCATGGTGGTGCATGCCTATAATCCCAGATACTCAGAAGGCTGAGTGAGGCAGAAGGATCATAAGTTAGAGGTTAGTCTGGGCAATTTAATGAGATTCTATTCCAAAATTTAAAAAAAAAAAGTTTTGGGGATATATACAGTTTAATGGTAGAACGCTGATCTCATGTGCTTGAGGTCCAGAGGTCAGTGCCCAGTATTGCAAACAGATAAATAATACAAAACATATGTATACACATACATACATAAACACAGAAACTTAAAGCAGGAAAAAAGTAAAGTCCTTCACCAAACTTTATTCAACTGACTGAGAAATTTCAGCTTTGAAAAAATGTTTTCTTGAGACTGGCCAAATAGCTCAGTGGATTAAAGCACTTGCAGGCAGGCGCAGGGGCCCCCCTCTCCCTGGGTGCACTGAGACAGCAATTGAGACTAGGTATGGTGGCACCTCCTGTAATCTCAGCTCTTGGGAAGCTGCGAACAGGCAGCCTGAGTCCGATCTAATAGTGAGACCCTGAACACCCTGTAGACCTTTCCCTAAAAATACAAAAAAAAAAAATGTTTTCTTAAAATGATTAGACTAGTTAGAATCTGTAATTGAGTCTGAAAAGCACCAACATTTGTGAAGTTCTCATTACAGGAAATAGGTATGAAGTATGTTTGTGTGTTTGTGTTGGCTGGGGATATAGCTCAATGGCTGCTTGGCAAGCGTGAGGTCCTGAGTTCGATTCTAGGTACTAAAATTTAAAAAAGAAGGAAACTAAGAGTCCTAATGTGTGTGTGTGTGTGTGTGTGTGTGTGTGTGTTAGTGAATGAACAATGAACATGGGGCCTGTGCACACTAGGCAAATGCTCTACTGCTGAGCTACATCCCTAGATTTCTTCTCTAAGATATATAGGTGTATCACAGAAAACTTCTAGTACAGTCCTCCTTTATTTACATTAAGCTGAACTATGAATATAAGTAAATAGATGATAATGACTTTAAAATATAAATTATATTTTTTAAGAAAAAGTGAAGGTTTAAAATCAGTAGTACACTTGTTTTGAATGTATAATATATGAGCCAAGGGCCAATATTCTCAGCTACTAGGAAAGTTGAAGAAGAATGTTTAGGAATTGGAGGCCAGCCCAGGCAACTTAGTGAGACCATGACTCAACAAAACAACAACATCCTTCTACTTTTGATTATATTTGACTGCTTGCTTTTACCATTTAGTCTGTGGTATGAAGAGTGGAATTGTGCAGACAGTGAATTCCAAATGCTAGAGTTGCTTACTTTCCTCAGTATGTTGCATCCTATTTCTTTATTACTTATTTAGCATAACCAAACCAGCTTCTTAGTCTCCTCTCAAAGCACATACTGCCTTTCTCTTGTATTCCTTTCAAAATAGGAACATGTTATAGGGCTGGTGAGATAGCTCAGTGGTCTAAGTGCCTGCTTAGACAAGCACAGGGACCAGAGTTTGAACCCTGGTGCTACATGCCTTGCCAGTCCCACCCCAAGGTGTGCTGACCAATTCTGGGCGTGGTTGCACACACCTGTAATCCCAGTGCTGGGGTGGCTTGAAAACAGAATCATTACAAGTCTGGCTGCATAGTGAGACCCTGCACAAAGTACATTGAAAAAAACAAAATAAAAAAAAAACTTAAAAAAAAAAAAAGAATTTTAATGATTAACAAGTAAAACATCTTTGAGAACTTTTTTTTCAGATTTTCCTCTAATGTACCTTATGTAAAAACAGGCTGAAGGGCTGGCCTGATAGCTCAACAGACTAAAGCGCCTTTTAGACAGCTTGTAGCAGCTGGGGTTTTGATCCCAGGCATGCAGTGCCAGCCTGGCCCCTGGGGCACACTAAGACTGCGATTGAAACTGGGCATAGTGGTGAATGCCTGAAATCCCAGCACTTGGGGGGCTGAAAACAGGAGAATCACTGTGAGTCCAATCTACATACTGAGACCCTGTAGACCCTTTCCTAAATAATACAGTATAAATAAATAAATAAATAAATAAAGACTGAAACTTGTTTAGGTTTTGATATTACTTAACCCCGTATGTATGTATGTATGTATGTATATTTATACAGTTATTTAGTATATTTCTGTTGCTACAGATTTGGGTCCTGAGTTTTCCTTATTTTAAGGAATTTGACTATCTTAATCAAATCCTTTTTGTATGTTAGTTCCTTTTCTATCGCTAGGAGATACAATTGGTACAAATACATAACCTGGGAAACTAATTCACACTCAAAAAAGAAAAGGCAAACAGTTCTACCACAAGACTCTTTCATTGTCCTTACCTAATTTGATACAACCATTCTTTAAGTGTAGGAGGACATGGTCCTTTTCATAGAGTGGGGCACTGCCATGAGGCAAGGGGAACTATAACTTGCCTATGTGCATGATAGCCTTCATGCTTCTTCCTACTTTGCACTAGTATTACATGGATGGGTTCTTCACCAACTCTGTGTTTACACAGTTTCCCTGAGCTTTTTTTCTTTCTTTCTTTTTTTTTTTTTAAATGCATCAGTTATTTAATTAGGTTCTTGGTAAGAAATTCAGAACACTAATGAGGATAAATTCCATTTGTCAGAACAGAAATGGATTGCAGGTAGCCCTGGAGCTGAGGAACAGCCTTAATTTTTGCTAAAATCTGTGTGTTCACCATTTTCTGATCCCTCTTGTGCTGCTCTGAAATCTGGTGTATCTCTTTAGTGGTGTCGAAGATCTTGTCCTCCTGATGTCTGGGTTTCTGCTGCTTCTTGAAATAAACATCAGTGAGGTATTTGAGAATTTTCACTTTGCTGTTAGCAATTTTTGTAGAGGTGGCGATGACAGATTTCTGGTGTATTCTTCATAGAGGAACACGATTAAGGCCAAGAGGCCCAGTCACAAGTAGCAAGCCACTGGCCAACTGCTTCAGGAAGACCGCTCTCTCGCCTCTGTGGTGCCCCTTGAGGATGATCAACATGGTGCCGGGAGTGATGCTAGCTCTAAGTTTCCTCACATGCCAGCTGAAGGGTTTCTTGCCATGGCTCAAGAGCTTTTGGGGCACATCTTTAGTAAGGTAGTATGCAGGCATTTTTTCAAAGCTTTACCACCCAGGTACCACCATTCTTATCCCCACTGACTTGTTTTGTGATTGTAGCAAGCACTTTCTTCTCAACCTTTGATTTAGCAGCTATGTACTTTCTCCTGTACAAAGCCTTTCTGGAATACATAGCAGATGGGGAGTATCTACCAATTCCTCTTACCAGGACAGGATTTCGGCTACAGTGGGGCTTTCACTGCTTGGACTTTTTTGCCTTCTCCTTACCCTTTTATCAGTACCACTGGTGGTAGTCTTCTTGATTTCGGGTTTCTTCTCTTTAGTGTCTGGTTTCTCAGCTTTTTTGCCTGCTTTCTTGCAAGATGAAAGAGAACTAAGTTTCCTGTCTGAGCTTTCTGTCATTTTAGCCATTCAAGTCTGAAGAAAGCATCTTTGCTAGAAATGATATAAATGCAGGAATAGATAACATAGATTATTATTATTTTTTTATGTATTTATTACAGAGATGGGCTGGGAAGATAGCTCAGTAGAAGTGCTTGCCTGCCAAGCCAAGAGCCTGAGTTCAATCCCCAGTACTGAAAAAAACAAACAAACAAAAAACAACAAAAAACAGGGTCTTACTACACGGATCAGACTTATAGTGGTCCTCCTGTTTTCAGCCTCCCAAGTGCTGGGATTACAGGTATTACACCACCATGCCCAGTCTCAGTCACCCTCTCAGTGTGCCCCTGGGGGCAGGGCTAGCATGGCACACTGGGGATTGAACCCCAGTCCTATGTCTGGGTAAGCGGGTGCTTTAATCTGCTGAGCTATCTGACCAGCCTTCAGAGAGATTATTTTAAGCATCAGCGAGAGTCAAAGCTTTAACCAACCCAAGTACATTTTGAATTGACTTTGTAGCCTTGGTTGCCCCTTCATGTTCCTTTGTATTACAAGTGTGCTATATATTGGTAGAGGCAAGCATCTAGAAACATTTTGATTGACAGTTTGCAAATACTGTATGTAGATTTGAATTAGGCATTGGCCCAAGATACTAGTGTAAATTTAAATAATATTTAAAAGGAACTCATTTGGTATAACATTAACAACATATGTTGCCATTCTAACTTTATCTTCTAGGCAGTTTCTTTCTTTTTTTTTTTTTATTGAATATACCAAAAGATTTTAGTGAAATGTTAGCCAGTGAATCAGTCATGTATAAAGTTCCATGCAGTTTGTTTTACATTTAAAAATCCATGTGTGTCATTCATCATATTAACTAAAACAAATGATTATCTTTTGTTCTAGGCAATTTACTGTCTCAGTTAATGAGTATAACTATTCCTTTACTAACCTCAAAAGATCCTCAGGTGTTTCTTCATACTCTTAACATGATTGGGAGGGTTTTTTTCTTGTTTTGTTTTGAAAGATAGGGTTTTCCTGTGCAGTTAGGCTGGCTTCAACTCACTGTGTAGCTCAGGCTGGCCTTGAACTCACACTGATCGTTCTGCCTCGGCCTCCCAAATGCTCAGATTATATATGTGTTACCACTGGTAAGACTGGTGTGTATACTTGAGGAAAGAATTCATGGGTAAAGACTCATAGGATTGATCTAGTAGTTAAACTGTGAAAGCCAGCATTGACTAGTAGTGAACTACCCTGCAGATGGGCCTAGAAAGAAGAAAATAGTCTCATCATGCACAGCTTGATTCTTCAAGCACATCATCTCATTCCTCACCACAGGGTGAAAGGATTGAAGTGGATACCACGTAGCTATACTATATTTCATCTTACTCAAAAAAGCTCTAACAGAATTAAAAGGAAAAACTAGAAAAGAGTTGCATGATGTATCTTGGAGAGATCCTATATCCATCCATTTGTGGATATTTCTATGTAGATGTAGGTACAGATGACATATCTATTTCTTTATTTGTTGCCTGACTTTGCCAAAAACAAAGTGACACTTAAATGGCTCCTCTTGATTCAGATAGTTTCCCTGGGATTTGGGTTAGGTGTCTCAAGGAGAAGTATTCCCTTTTTTGGGGTTGTTAGTGTGGCTGAGGTATTCTAACAAAAAATCAGAAGTGTTATCTTTTCTTTTAGGTGTGGAGATTCTTCCCCACCAAGTAATCAGTTTTACAGTAGCAGAAAAGACTTGGACTTCCTCTTGTCACCCTAGAGATATTGTCAGATACTACAGGTTGAGGAATCTTCCCAAATCCACACTTAGATGGTGTGTCAGGCTCTATGTGGTTTTATCTGTACTTCTGATTTGTTGGCTATAAGTTAGAATTTCTATATCTTCTTCCTTGGGTTCAGTTAATTTGCTTGAGTATCCATAAAACTAAAGAAAACCTATTTTCCAGTGTATTATAAAGGATATTGTGAAATACAAATGAAAGTTGAATAGGGAGTAGTATAGGAGAAGGAGCTTGGAATTTCCAGGTCACCATCCTCAGCTGTCCAGATCTGAACCCTGGTTTTTATGGAGACTTCATTAGATATCTCATGCTAATACACTGGATGGGGAAACTTGATAAGATTTGTCAGTTTCACAATTATTCTTTATTTGTGTAGTTGTCTCTTTCCAGGGTGTGGGCAGGCCCCCTCTGGAGTGAAGAAGACCTTATGACCTACTATAAGAAGGCCACAATCAATATTTGCCTGAGAGACACACTAGGAATAAAAATGGCTATGCTAATGATAATAGCCTCCTGTATGCTAGGCTCTTTGTTGGATATTTTGCATACATTTCATATTTTAATCATCCCTCTTGGATATTACTACATTTTACAGATAAGAAAATTGAGTCTGATAGAGGTTACATCCTTGCCCAAAGCCACAGAATTATAACTTTTTTCCCTTGAGTATACTGTGCTTCATTGAACAAGTTTAGAAGATAATATGGTGTTTAGTTACATTCCCAGTCTTGGCCCAGGTAGAAGGACAATTGACATACAAGAATAACAGACACCTGAAGCAAGCAAGTAGACTCTTTGCCATGTAAAAAGGAAGATTTTCCCAGCATGATCTATGGACATGGCCCAGCAAGGTGGCTCTGTTTTCTTTACATTAGTGTGGATTCGTAGTGTAGTTTGTAATGCACCTAGAGTGTGTAGGGAATCTGAAGGAGCTACAACAAGAGAGAAATCACTCTTGCCTTTGCCCTGTACTGGGTTATACTACTGCCCTAGAGGAGTGGGGTGGAGATAACTGCCAAGCCTAACAAGGGCCAGTACATGGGCAAAATTAGGCTTAGACACAGTTTTCAGATTCTCAAGATTACCTGATATTATTGTTAATTTTATGAGTAAATGAGAAAACTAGGCCTCAAAGTGACTTAAGTTTCATTAGAGTAGACTAGAATGCATGGCTGACATGCTTCATTTTGTCTTCTACCTTATTAAATACCGGTTGCTTCTGTGGGTTGGACTCAGGCCCTTCACACTGACCAAAACCCCAGCATTTATTTAAAATTACTTTTTTTGAGGCAGTCTCACTAGATTAGGCTGTAAACTCACTAGGTAGCCCAGAGTGGCTTTGAACTCAAGGGGACTTTCCTGCCCCAGCATCCTGAGTGCAGGGCTTATAAGATGTGCTTGCTCTGAAGTACTCAACTTTAAAATTCAATTTTGAGACTAGGTCTTGTTAATGTGCCCACACCAGGCTTGAACTTGTATTTCTACTCAGCCTTCCAGAGTTCTTTGATACCACTGCACTGGCTACATCTACTTTTAAGCAGCTGTATAATTACTATGGACTGCCTCACCTCATTTAATAATCACAGTAAATTGTAGGTTTCATGTTGTGGCTGGCCAGTTAGTTAAGGGATTTCAAAATTGAAGTAAGATGGTGAGACTGTGGGAAAAAAAATTGAAGTAAGATGGTGAGACTGTGAAAAGAAAGGGTGGGAGGGGGAAGGCGGAAGGAAAAAAGCCTCAGATTGTATATTTCTTTTGTTTTTGTTTGTTTACTAGCACTTTGTCTTATATGTCTTGATATTCTTAGAAGAGCCAGGGGGCTGTCTGTTATTTACTTAAATGCTTCTGGACTCAGGAAAAATAAACAAGATTTAGGTTTTCTTACTTGCAGTTGGCAAGTTAAAGTGAAAAATCATGTAGAATGAAGTCTCAGGTACACACATAACTCACCAAGACATAAAAAAGTGAGGCACACAAGATTTTCAAAATTAATCCATTACTGTCAGCAGAACTAGTGAATCTCTGACATTTCCGGAGATAAAGGACTGTAAGGAAATAAATGGAAAGACATAATTTAGAAAACGAGATATCTCAGAAATGAGTGTGTGAATGAATATTAGTGGACATTATAGCATTGCCACAGACTTGCATTTTTGTAAAGTTAAGTATGTTACATTCCCTCCATCCCTTCCTCCCTCCCTCTCTCCTTCCTTCCCTCTTTCCCTCCACTTCATCCAGTGGTTACATGCTTTCTTTGACATTTTTCCCTATCATCTTACACAAGCTTTTTGAATATAATGAAGTAGCAGAGGTTTTTGACACTTAAAAGTCTTGAAATTATCAGAGAAATGGTGAATTATCATGTTCTCATTAATTTAGCTCTTCATTTTCTTTTTTTGTATTTAGGACAGGGTCTACAGGGTCTCACTATGTAGATCAGACTTGTAGTGATTCTCCTGTTTTCAGCCTCCCAAGCACTGGGATTATAGGCATGCACCACCACGACTGGTCTCAATTGCAGGCTCAGCAGCTGGGGACAGCGGGAGGGCCAGGGGGATTGAACTCCGGCCACTGTGCTCTGCCTAAAGCAGACACTTGTATTCCACTGAGCAGTCAGGCTGGCCTAACTCTTGGTTTTCATTGGTTGCCAAGTGAGAAATAATGCAGAGAGGCTAATGTTGTTTAAGGCCTCAGAATTCTTGTTACTTCCTATTTAGGTGGAAAGACCAAATTTATAGATTTTTGCTCCTGTTTCTGCCTCTGCCTTTTTATCTATTTGCACTGATTCTGTGTTGATGATAGAACTGATTTTTTTTTGTTTTGTTTTTGAGACAAGGTCTTGCTTTGTAGCCCACACTGACTTAAAACTTAAGGTGAGCCTCTTGCCTCAGCCTCATGATTGCTAGAACTACAAATACGTGCCACCATGGCTGACTTGTATTCTGCAGCTTAAAAAAAAAGGAACCTTACATAGTTCCATCATCCCCAAGTCAAGATTTATTTTTCTTACTACATTCATATTGCTATTTTGTTTACTTATGATCTTTTCACTTTTTATTTTTACTAGCTAGTAACAACCATTCACCATACTTAGAGCTACAAAAATACAAACTGTTGCCTGAAGATTATTTCGTTGTTTCCCAGTCTTCCATTTGTAGAAATCAGTTTTCTTTCTTCCAGTGGGCTTCTGGGGCTCTGAAGACTCCCTTCCTTGCTTTGGCTGTGGTTCCACAGTGCTCACTGAGAGTGCTTTACTTCTGATTTAATCACTTACTTTGCCTGATAGAAATTTGAGGGGCTTTTAGTTGCTTAGGCTTAAAGACCAATAGGTTTTTGCCTCTCACTCCCACTTGTGTTTGTTGCATGTTTTGTGATAGACTAGTAAACTCCCTTCCAGGTCTGTCTCAGATCCTTTCTCTCCATTCCCCTTTTCTCTCTTGTATTGTTGTATGTTTGAATGTTGGGTACTTTTATAGTGCAATAAGGAACTTTTGTGTCAAAGTAGCTACATTAGCATTCTTTAGTTTTTGTACTTTGTAGATGATATTCCTATCTTAATAGCCCACAAATTTTGGTATTTCAATAGGATGAACTACTTACACATATTCTTCTTTCAGTTTGGCTCTTTTTCCTAAATGTGGTGTTTGCATTTGTACAAATACTTATTCTTTTTATTTTCCAAAGTATTAATTAATATACACATAGGTAGACTGCTAAGAAAACTAGGTATTCATTCAACTAGAAAGTGAAAGCATATTTGGGAAAACTTTTGTTTTAAATGGTTTGTTTACTGGGTCCATTTTACAAAACATTTATGTATCTATACAGTTTATATGTATGGTATGATCAGATCAGATTAGATTTGGAAAATGTGTTCTTGTTTATAAGGGGCAGTTCACAAGTTTTGTCTTATAATTTCTAAAGTTCTATTCTGGTTTATGTCTTTTTTCAGACTTACGTTAGAAGAATTATTGGCTCTTTTTCAGTAGTTCTGCTTTTGAAGTTAAGCTAATTGACTAGAAAATGTTGTTTTATGTTTGTTGTACTTTTAACATCTTGTGAACTGCTCAAGCTTTTGATTTGGGTGGTAGTTATGAGTACTTATCAATCTGTAATTTAACTTAATATATATGTTGATTTATAGGTTGAAAACATAAAATTGATGGAAATGTTTTGAAACTTCTAAGGAGGAACAGTTTTTTTTTTCCTTTGGAATAGATGTGAAATGTAAAGCTTAAGACAGTGTAACAACTTAATATGATTTCATTGCTGTATAATCAGAGTTGAGTTTTTAAAGAAAGCCCTAGTCTCTTTGTAATGAGAAGGTGTTGTGTGCTTCAACCTATTCATTTCAATATTAATATAATAATGTAATGTCATGCTCTAATTTTGGTTTGATTTACAGTAAATGAACTGGAACTTATCTCTTTTACTTTAGGCTTTCAGATAAACTTCTGTGAAAAGGCACAAAGTAAGCTACAAATTTTGATATTATGCTACTTATTTTTTTCATATCCATCTTGGTATTGGGAATGTGTCCACTATTGTTTCAACTAACCAACCATGGAAATTTTATATTGAAAGAGCTTCCATTTTTCATTATTTCAAAAAAATTTCTTTTACTTGATATTGAAATAGAAAAAGAGATACATAGGTTTCAAATGTGAAAGAAATTTTAAAAAATTTAAGGATTCAGTATAAATCATAATTTCAATTATAAGTTGAAGAATGTTCAGTTTTAAGATTGTGGTAGAGAAAGTATGTAACTACATTCAGAGATACAATGCTTTATAATTATTTTTGTGTTTTTTGAGACATGTTCTCACTATGTAGTCCAAGCTGGCCTTGAACTTACTTTGTAGCTCAGGATGGCCTTGAATTTACAGCATTTAATTTGGATAATCCTGCCTCAACCTTCCAAGTGATGGAATTATAAGCATATGCCACATGCCTGGCCTTTAAATTACATTTTAGTTTTTATTTAAAACAAAAGCAGTTTTGTCTACCTCCCTCCTCTTCCTCAACATTCTGTATTAGGACATTGAATGTTGTAGGATACAGAGTAGATTTTCTATGGAAAGGGCTTGTAAAGTGAAACTAATGCATTTTGAACTATAAACTGGAATAGGATGCAGTTAAAAGTTGGGTGTGGTGGCATAATCCCAGTGTTTGGGAGGCTGAGGTAGTGAGATCACCAAGAGTTTGAGGCCAGGGCTACATAGAGAGTTCAAAGCCTGGGCTACATACAGAGTTCAAGGCCAGTCTTCAATAGAAAGCAAGACTTTGTCTCAAAAACAAAAAAAAGTGCAGTTAAAATTTCATCTCAAGGAGACATCTCTTCAGTTAACATAGACCTATTTAAAAATAAAATGTAAGTAATTTTGTCTACTGCCTTTATTTAGTTGTAGTCTAGGGAAGAATGATGGCCACTCATTATTATATAGTATTTGGTTTTTGCCTTTTTTTTTTTTTTAAGGACATAATCTCATTCTGTAATTCAGGCTGAATTAGAAATTGGTGGTCCTCCTGCCTCAACTTCTCCAGGGCTGAGATTGCAAGTGTGCCCCCTACAACCAGTCCCCAAATTTTAATGGGTTGCCTATTATCACCTTTCTCTTTAAATAACCAAAAAACGTAAGTGGTTTTCTGGCCTTGTGAATCTGTGAATATGATATTTTTATATATGTGATGAAGTTACAACTTTTTATGGTGCCTTTAATGGAATGTGTAAATTTTGTTTATATTTTAATATAAATATTTTTGTTTCCTGTTTTTAGCTTTCATTAACTTAAAATTTAATTCAAGAAAGCTGACATTTTTGTTTGTTTTTTTCTTGTATGTGGTGCTGGGAATTGAACCCAGGACCTTCTGTATATGCCAGGTCAGTGCTTGACCACTGGGTCACACTCCTACCTGACTTTAAAAAAAAAAACTACAGTTTACACTATTTTTCTCTTAGTCCCATTGTATATATAAAACAAGAGAAGCAGTATGAGTTTAAAAATATATGTACAGTGTAAGTAGGTTTGTAGGTATATTAAAAATGACATTGGATCTTCTGAGTGGTTTTGTCCTTTTGCATTGCTGTATGACTGACAGGTTTGTACTGCTGCCTATTTCGATAAATGAAAAATCTTAAGAAGAAAGACTTGGACAGGCGAACTTACTGAAACTTAGTTGTATGGGAGGGCAATGTACAGTCCCACCCGCCCATATTTCTGGTTGCTTTCATGGTTTCTTTATACTGGGTAGCATTTTCCTGTGCTTTTTTTTTTTTTTTTTTTAATATCTTTGTGTTTCTTTTCTGCGCTTTAGAAGGTACTCCTCTATTTTCCAGCTTTTGGGTTTTAACACGGTTATATCTATTCATGTCATGAAGTACATGTTGGATACCTCAGAACCAGTGAGATTCTTGCATGCACTGAAATGGATAAGAGTATCTTCTTGGAGGCTTATCGTGATGTGGCCTAGAATTGGTGCTCCAGTGATTGTCAGTGTCAAGCTAATGATGTTACAAGTTGATTAGGAGCTGAAGCAAGGGTAAGGGTAGCATAGAAACTGGTGTGCATTGGACGCCTTTGTTCCCATTATTCTCCTGAGAGAGAATGAGCACAAGAGGTGCTAGGAGTCTTGTGATCATTGACTGTTCTTTTTTTTTTTTTTTTTTTTTTTTTGTAGAGACAGAGTCTCACTTTGTTGCCCAGGCAGGTCTTAAAACTTCTGGGCAAGAGATCCAGATCCTTCAGATTCAGCCCCTTGAGTGCCTAGAATACAGGCACATGTCCCTGCATGTGGCACATAAGGGTGATTACTCCTTTCTTTGCTTGACTGCATCCCTGCAGCTTTCCCCATCTCCCTCTTTTTTGTTCCCTTGTTTCCTTTCTTCTAGATTGAACCCAGGTACTTTGCACTGGACATACATTCCCAGACCTTTTTCAAACTTGTTTTAAAATTTTGAAACAAGTTATCATTAAGTTGTTTAAGCTGGGCTCCTATTTGCCATCCCCCTGCTTTGATCTACTAGAGGTCTGGATTACGGGTATGCATCTGCTGTGTTTTGAGTTCAGAATGGCTCAGATATCAGGACAAGGAGTGTGCATATGTGTAAAAGGAAGATGTAGGGGAGTGTAGGGAGAGCTGACCATCAGTTGAAGTATTTATTGTTGGACTGTCAGTACTTAAGTGTCATAGGGTAAATTTTTCGCTTGCTTACCTATGTTAACGGTTTGTTTTCTAAATGTTTTCTGGTTTAGTACTTAAAAGTGCAATTTTTGTAATGCTTGCAGCCTGTCAGTTGGCTCTGTTATACAGACATTAACTTAGTTAAAAGTGTTCACTTATTTCTTTACAAATTAAGGATTTAAAGTATTTGAAGAAGAGACTTTTTTCCTTTCCATTGGGTGTACTCTACCCCAAGGGTGGCTGTTTTTATTTAAGGGTGTTTCAGAATTATCAGAGTAACTTAATTTAAGTCACTAAAAATAACAGCATCATACAGTAGTTGTAGGAGGGGATAGGGCAAAAAATGACAAAATTGTTAAAGTCTAGTTAATTTATCAGCTGCTGCTTCAAATGCTCAGTTCTCCATCACAAAATATATTTACTGTAAAATGATTTGAATGATTAATGGAAGCTCTGAAGGATTAATTTTTCCCCATTGCTTTACCTTCATGTGATTTTTATCCTTTATATTGCTATGCCACTCTATTCCAATCAGTTTAACTTAATTGCTTATTATAAGTTAGTGAAATTTTATTGAAGACTGTATGCATTTACATGCATAAATAGTGTGAGATTACATACTTTATTTAGATCCAGCTTTCTATTAAAATTCTACCTCATCTTTAGTCTGTGCATTTATCTGATCTTTGCTTTTCTAAATATTTTTGTTTATTTAAGATATGTTTATTTTAGCTAATAAGTGAAATAAGCTATATTTAAGATGACAGTGCTATATTTTTATTTTAAAGAGAAAAAAAAAATAAAACAATTTCCAAACAGGTTAGTAGGAGAGTTCAATAATTAATGCATTGCATATTGTTGTCTTTGTAGTAGTGACTCCAAGATATAGGCATGTTATATTGTCCAGATAATATTAGCATAAACCTTTCAATGAACTAAGAGAAACTGTGTAATTATTTTTACTATCGTGTATATAAATATGTATTTTTCTTTTTCCCTTCATTTTCCCCATCATAGTTGGACTTTTCTTTTGAACCTTTTTTTTTTTTTTTTTTTTTTTCCCTGAATTCACTGTACCTATTGCACATTTTGGACTTTATTTACTTGTTCAGTTTCTGACACTAGTGAGACAATATGATGCTTTTACACTTTTGGGTCTAGTCTCAAGTTGTATCCATTTACTTATAAAAGTTAACAGTTTATCCTTCTTTATGACTCAGTAGTACTCCATTATATAAAAAAATACATGTTTTTTTTTTTCCCCATTCCTTGATTGATTGGCATTTGGGTTGTTTCTAAGATTTAGATATTAAAAATTGTGCTGCTATAAATATGGTTGCACATATATTGCTATGGTATGATGTTTTTAATTCTTCTGTGAAGACGCCCAGAAGGGAAGTAGCTGTGCTGAATAGGATCTCTAATTCTAGTTTTTAAAGGAATCTCCACACTGCTTTGCATTGTGGTTGCATTAGTCTGTATAGATCTTTTATAGTATTAGATCATTGAATTTTTTCTGATGTTCAAATGTAAAGATATTTTAGAGAAAAATGTTTCCATTTGTAAATGTAGAGTTTCTATATTTAGAAGGTTGATTGTCATTTACAAGATTCATTGGGTAAGATTGTGTAAGGATAATGTTTTTTTACAAGTAAAGGTACTCTTGTAATTTATGATGAAGTTTGAATTATATATCATTGCCCTTAATGAACCAAGTTACAGTCCTTTAGAATACAGTTTTCTTGCTTCATATACCAGCTTTTATGGATGAGTATTTACTTAAAAATACAGTGTGCTTTTGTACATATCAAACTTACCCAAGACTTGTCAACAGTCTGTTATTATTTTATTTTTTTATTTGAATTATCTAGTTAAGGATCCTAGACATAGAGATTTTCCTCAGAAAATACCTCAAGGAATTTTTTGCTAATCAGAGTGAGAGTAGTTAGGAATTTAACAAATATCTCTTTAATAATTTATTGTTTGTAGGGCACTTTGAGCCCCTTTTTCTCTGTACTACAAGGCATTATCTACGTACAGCGATGTTTGAGCTCTAAAGAAAATTTGGGGTAGCATTTACTTTCTGTAGCTTTGCCTTTATACTTTTGGTGTCATTCAAAACTTTTTTGTGGCTTTTAAGAATTGTTTTATTCATGAATGTTTGTATATCAGCACAATCCTTAGAAAATTATAGGTTACAGAGCCAACTTGATGCTTCTTGATAATGGAAATTAGACTATAGGTAGTGATTTTATTTGGTGACACTTTACATCAGTGTTTTTGGAGGGAAAAGCCATCCTAATAACTCATTTAATTATGAAAAACTTTTAAAACAGTAAAGAGCCATATTTTAAGTTGGTGGTACTATGTAGAAATATAGCAGTTGCCTCGCATAGTGGTGCATATCCATAATTCCAGCAGCATAGGCTGAGGCAGAAAGATTGCAAGATTGAGATGACAATTTAGTGAGAGCTTATCTCAAAAGAAAAACTTAAAAAAGGGTTGGAGATACAGTGTACTGTGAAGGCCCTGGGTTTAGTCCTCAGTAGTATGGTAATAGTAAAAGAAGGACATTTTGTGTTATAGTATCAAAAGATACTAAGAATAGTGACTTGATAAGAAGTATCTGTACAGGGTGATGTTTTGACTTTATTGAAAGTGTCTTATAGAAAATCAGGGGGAATAAGGAGGAAAGGGAGGGCCAAGGCTTCTTGCTTTAAAACTAAGGAAATTAAGTGGATATATGTAAAATCTCCATTTATTGAAAGAAAAGACTATAACTTGATGACTACAGTTTTATCAGTTTTGAAATTAAACTTTTCAGCAGTCTTTGGAAGCAAAGTGACATTTGCTGCTATTGTATTTTAGTACAGTTTGTTTAAATTTATAACACAATGTATTGAAAAAAATTATGGTATATTAATCATAAGCCTGGCTGACATTCAGTATGTTCATCACTATTTGTAGGTACTATGGTAAGCTGCCAGTGTAAAATCTGTTAGCTTGGAAAATAGATTTTGTACCTAGTAAGCTCATGTAATACAGTGGTAGGATGTAGGCAGAGTCAAGGTTTATCTGTTGCCTTTGTTTCCATACCAAAGGGAATGTTTATTTTTTCCTTGCTTTTCTTTCTTTCCTTTTTTTGGGTGGCACTGAGGATTGAACCCAGGGGTTGTTAATTACAGCTCCAGTCTGTTTTTATTTTTAATTTTTATTCAGGGTCTTGCCAAATGTTCTTAAACTTGTGGTCTTCCTGTCTCCTTAATAGCTGGGATTACAGGTGTGCTTCACTGTGGTTGGTGCCTTTGATGCTTGGAACATTAATTCTTCCTGAAAATAATTTTTGCTGTTGGAAGGTTTCTAACAGCTTTTGCACCTTGAAAATAATTTGGAAAAGCTTACTGTACCATAGTTTTGAAAAAGAAAAGTAGTGATTCTTCTGCATTATAGAAATAGCCAGTTGAACTTTACTGCTAACAATAAAGGAATATTTGATGAAACTTTTGTAGTTAAATAGATACAGAATAGAAATTGTATGTTGTTTCCAGATACTATTTCCAGTGTGGTTTTCAATTGAACATACACATTTAGTATGATGTTTTTTAAATCAGATGTTGTGAACACTTGAATTCTCACTATATAGCTTTGTGTTTTCCAAGGTTAGATTGAAATACCCAAATAAGAAGGGTATACTATAGCCAGGCTTACTGATACATGTCTGTAATCCAGTGTTCAGAGAGCCTGAGGCAGAAATGTCACTGGGGATGAATCCTTAAAGGTGAAATATATTTAGAGTATACTTTGAACACATATATGTTCTTTGAGCCTTTGGAGGCATAGACAGGCTATGTGGGAGAAAGAATGGATAACATCGTGTGCTAAACCTGGTTCTAAGTGTTTTATATTAACTTCCTTAATTCTTTTAATAAGCTTATGAAGTAGTTATAATATACATGAGGCGACTAAAGCACAGAGAAATTAAATAAAATTTCCAAAGTCATACCAGTTATTTAACTGTAGGTTATATGTTATAAACCTCAACAGCATTGTCTTAGTTCTCAAAAAAAAAAAAAGTGTTCATAGGAATGAGTTTTCTAAACCAAATGGATTTTGAGGGTTTTGCAAATAGTTGTGAGATCTAAACGTACCATTTATTTCAGTTTTGATTTTCTGCCCTGGAAAGTCATGTTGTATTACTTTTGTTGCTGAGACAAAAGCTCATACCCAAAAGTAGTTAAAGGAGCAAAGGTTTATTTAGCTCAAAGTTTTCTGAGTATTAAATAGTAAAATAGAGAACTGTCTTCTGGCTGTGAAGCTAGGGAAGTTGGGAATCTATTACTACAGAAAAAATGTTTGATAAAGAAACAAAACTCTCTGGCCTAGGCTGATGTACAGGATGAACTGCTCCAGGATTCTCAAGTGGCTTAGATTAGGGCAAGGGAAATGAATGGACAAAGTGGCATCATCATAAGCTGTGTGAGGACAGACTGCACACTGTGTGAAGGACAAGTTGATGCTTTCAGCAGATGATTTATGTTCTCCATGCACAGTTCCTTTTTGATACAGTGAACAGAATCCAAGTTTTAAAACTTTTTTTTTTTCTTTTTGCGGAACTGGGGATTGAACTCAGGCCCTTGTGCTTGCCAGGAAGCACTTATTCCACTGAGCCATCTCCCCAGCTTAAAACTTTTTAATGATAGAAATTTTCAGACATACACAAAACATATAGTGAATCTTCAATGTGCCTATTAAACAGCATGAGCTATCAACATATGGCCAGTGTTCTTTTTTTACTTCATTTGTTCTTCTTCCTTCAACTAGTCTATACTGAGATATTATTTGTATTTTAATCTTTCAGTTTTTGGGGGTGCTAGGGACTGAACCTAGAACCTAGCATTGCTAAGTACATGCTCTCCCGCTGAATGATACCCTCCAGGCTACTCAAATATTTAAAAGTAGGTTCTGGTTATGTTACTTCATCCACATAAATGTCAGCAAAGTGTCTTCTAAGTGATAAAGGGTCCTTAACTACTTAACCTTCAAGCCACCTGTGTGGCATTTAGGGGTTTCAAGTTCAAGACTAGCCTAGGCTACATAGTGAGACTTGGTTTCAAGACAAAAACAAAAGGGGCTGGGAGAGGGCTCAGTAGAATAAGCACTTCCCTGGCAAGTGCAAGAGCCTGAGTTCAATCCCCGGTTCCGCCAAAAACAAGGAAATAAAAAACCCCTATCATTTAATACCATTATTATACTGTTAGAAACAGTATTATCAATATTACTTATGTTTTTATTTTCTAAAAAGCTTTATTAATACCTGTTTATAATTTCTTCAAGTGGAAACCTCAACAAGATCCATGTACATTACAGTTTGGATTTTGTTAAAGTTGTCTTTTTTCAATTTTTTAAAAGAGAATACAAAATAATGATAGAAAACATTAGAAATGATACAAATTCACTAAACAATATGAATTCACTGGGTGTGGTGGTACATGATTGTAATCTCAGCAGTTGGGAGGCTGAGGCAGGTGGATCATTGTGGGTTTGAAGCCAGCTTGTATTGCAGAATGAGCTCAAGTCCAGTCTGAACTGCTAGCAAGACCCTGTCTCAAGGAGGCCCTCCCCCCAAAAAGAATATATATATGAATTCAGCAATATTTGTTGCGTTGCAGTGTTGTCTTCAAATTATTCTTTAGATTACCAGATGTATGCATAAAAAATTGGAAAAGAAATAATAAATTAAAGAGAAAAAAAAATTAAGCATTAACTGTTCCTTTCTGTAGACTAGCAGACATCAGCAGTACAGTTATCCAAACCATCCTGCATACATACATAGATTTCTCTCCCTTTCTCTCACTTATCCTTCTTCTCATCTCAGTATTTCCTTCTCTTTGAACAGATTCTTTCCCTTTTCAGAGTATCTAATGTACCTTTCAGATTTTAAGTGAACCTTTTTAGTGAATTTTTTTTTTTTTTTTTTTTTTTTTTTTTTTTTTTTTTTTTTTTTTTTTTTTTTTTTTTTTTTTTTTTTTTTTTTTTTGCGGGGGAGATTATTTTGACCAAGGGTATTACTGCATAGTGCAGGCTGGCCTCAAACTTACTATCTAGATCAGGCTGACCTTGAGCATGTGATCCTCCTGCCTCAACCTCCTGAGTGCCTGAGCACAAAAATTACAATCATGTATCACCATCTTGCCTCCTCCTCCTCCTCCTCCTTCTTCCTCTTTCTTCTTCTGTCCCTCCTTTTATTTTCCATTAATTGATAGGTGTGGATGCATGATTAGATAGATGTAGATGATTGATGTTGATGCATGATTAGATAGAATTTTAGGCAAGCACACTTCACATTTGGTGCTTGTATTACTTTAGGAGATGTGTAATTTCTATTCTAGCTCTTGTTAAGGTCAGTTAGTGGGTTCATATGCTATCACTGTGATCCATGTAAGATAAAGTGCCCATCAGTCTGATGGCATTGGCCAGTTAGTTTTACATAATTAGTTTAGTAGGGATTGGTTAACTTTTATTTTCAAACATTTGTGAGCTCTGTAAATAGTTGCTGTTATCTAGTCAAAACTCAAAATTTGTGTTTGGGGTATAACACTGAAATCAAATTATAGGGTTGAACATAGATCATTTCTTTTTTATTTTTTGAAAAAAAGAAAAAAATATCATAGCAAAATAATAAGAGAATAACAGTTAACACATCATATATCATTATCTTCAAAGTAGTTTCTCAGAGTGGAAGACATAGACACAAAAAATTCTCTTCCAAAGAAGAAATGGAATATGTAGCAGAAATCTTTCATTTTAGTGAACTGAAACTAGTACCATATTATAAATAAAATAGATTAGCACATATATTAAAATATGTTTGGGGGGGAGATGGCTCAGTAGAATAAGTGCTTCCCTGGCAAGCTCAAGGGCCTGAGTTCAGTCCCTGGTCCCTCAAAAAAACAAAAATAAATACATAAAATATGTTTGAAATAATGGGATATATAATTGAGGAATTACTTGAACTTTGTCCTACTTCCTATTTATTTTCTATTTTGCTCTGTATGTGTAAACATATTTTAAGTGAAATAAGTCAGACAAAAATATGTCAGTGCTCAAGATTATGAGCATGTGTCTTGTGCATATACGTTATAATACCCATCTGCTGGGGCTTTTTGTGTTGTGAGATAATAAAAACTGGATGTTTGTCCTTCTTGCCCCTAAAACATGCTGAGCTATTCATTGACCAGTAGGGTCTTTTTTTTTCCCTCATTTAAAAAGATTTTTTAATCTCTGAGGCTAATCAAAAGGCATATCAAGTAGTAAGACATTCTCTTTTGAATAAGAGAATGTGCAAGAGTAGTTCTTCCATGTGGAGTCTGCTTTTTTAAACTAGAGTCATTCCTGAACAGAATCTGGCTTTTTAGATTTAAATTTAGTGCTTGGGTCCTTCAAGTACATTCTCACTATATGGGAAGCAGAAAAGAAAATTTGGAGCCAGGTGTGGTGGTACGTGGCTGTAATCCAGGCACTTTGGAGGCTGAAGTAGTTCCAAGCCAGCCTGGGCTACATAGTGAGTTAAAGATAAGCTCGAAGTGCACAACAAGAGTCTGTCTCAGACCCAAACCAAACAAAACCCAAAATTAAAAAAACAAAAAAAGAAATTGGTGAGGATATATCCAAGATATAGTGAAAAGCAAGCAAAAACAAAACAAAACAACTACTGAAGAACTTCTTGTGTTTCAATTAGAAATTATTTTAGTGTCTAGCAGGTTTCTTTTCAACAGGTATCACTTACCCTTTAGCAGTAATAATTTCTTAATTAGCTCTTTTTTACCATTTCTGTTCAGTTATTCAATTAAGTCTTTATGTCATGATGTTCTAAAGTGAATTTTTCATTTTTGGATCACAAAAATGTAGGATTTGTATAAAACATTTTAGTCAGGGTATATCATATATTGCATGGACACGAAGTACTGTCATCATATATCCTCTGTGTTAGTCACTTTTGATTATTCTTAATCTAGTCTAGCCTTTAAAAAATCTCTTAATTTATGGAATACAGAATATAGAATATATAAAAGACCATACATAGTTCTTAGTTGTGTTCATAATAAAAGAAGGTCTTATTTACATCTTAATATTTGAAATTGGGAGGTAGTTAGCAAGGGCCAAAAGAAGCTTTTCAGATAGGGAGAGAGGTATAACAGTGCTACAGTTACTGGTTATGAATATACAGTACTAGCCTTGTAGAAGATGCCTGTTTTATTTTCCACCTCTTTTATTTGCCTTGGTAATAACACAGATTTTAATTTGTTAGACTGTGTTTTGTTTCTTTAAGCAATGAATACTTTTAGTATGAAATTATGTATATCATATAGATTTCTTTATCCTAATCTGTTTGCTAATGAGGTTTTTATAGAGTTAAAATCCAGAAGAGAGAGTTATTTATGATTGGTGTGGGAATTTTTATTGGTATTTGGGCACATAAGTAGAGAATGGATCAAATTTGTCTCTGATAAAATTTGACTTTCTTTTTTGGGCAATAATTTTATTCTGAGTACACTTTTCAAGGAGGAGAAGTCAGATCTGGTTGCTTTGGAAACTTCTCAATTTGTTGCTGTTGGGAATACAGTTTTGTCAGCTGAAATACATCACTGTTTAGTGCTGTACTTTGGGGCTGTCATTGGAACTCCAGACAAATGTCCATTAGCCAAGAATATTGGTTTTACTTTTAGTGTATTGAACAAATACTTTCATCACATCATGGTACTTACAAAAAAGGTTTAGCAGTATTCAAAAAGTACTGATAATATATAGGCAGAAAATTTGTTTAAGGTATTCCTGTCATTTATAAAGTTAAGACAGCAGTGCTAGGATATTTGGAGTTTACCAAACAGTAAAATAAACTGTGTCCTGTATCTGTGGACATTTAGTTTACTTGATAGACTACAAGTGAACCATTCTGAGACTATAGTCTTCTACCTCCACAATGAGGGGGCATTGGAAGCCAGTTCATGGATTCTAAGGTTTTGGTGGAAACCAGAACAAGTACTTTGAACTTTTGTTGATGTAGCTTTCATAAGGTTGAATATTGTTTTGTTCCTTTTTTTTTTCTATTTTCTTTTTTCTTTTGTGGCTGAACTGTCACGTATGCTAAAGCACTTTACCACTGAGGTACATCCCTCGGGTATCTTGTTCCACTAAAGATGGCTATCAAAAAATAAGTTACATGGTTGGTTTTCCAGAAATCAGTGTCTTGCTATTGATGCATAGTGAAATAGTAACTTAAATCTTTGGGGTGGTCTTAATTAGGAGCTTAATTAGAATGCTGAAGTCTTTTTTTAGGAGACAGAGGTCACCATAATGGCTAATACATCACAGAGGAAGCAACTCCTGTGACTGTTCTATATAGAAACTCTTTTCTGGGGTGGATCATTGTAGGATATATGCCTCACTTGATTGTGAGGCTCTTGTTGATTGTGTTCACAAATAATGCCACATGGATTTGGTTGAGTTTGAGTATTACCTGGATTTAAAATGATCTGAGTACCTAGATAAAGAATGAAGTGCCATTACTGGCAGTTGTTTAAGCTGTAAACATTCTCTCTTCTTGGCTAAAATTTTTGAAGCCACATAGAAGAGTAGTGCTTCTGTATAAATGGAATTCATGCAGATGTATACTAGATTAGGTCTTTGTTTCTGAAGAGTTAAAAAACATGAAGATATAAGAAAACTATATTAGCAGAGGCTAAATTAAGGACTCAGAGTAAAACATTCTTTTTTAAACTTGGGGTGGAGATATATGTTAACAGTATAAGTCATCATTTAGGTATCTGTTTGGAATCCTCTAGGGGGTTTGTGTAATTGTGGACTTCATTTATACATTTCTTAAATTTCCATAGTCTGCTTGCAAAATCATTGGAGTACAAAGTTGAGAGTTGGGTAATTGTGTTGGTTAAGCTGTTCCTATTTTATTAGGGATTACATTATTATTAAATTAAGCAGATACATTAAACCTCAAAAATCTCAAAAGATACCATCTGTGAAGTAGTAAAATATGATAGGAATACGGTAGTATTGTTTGAGCTGGTATATGAAAGTGTCTATTTTTTATGGCCATTTTTCTTAGTAAGATTGGATCTCTCTGTCTCTGTCTCTGTCTCTGTCTCTGTCTCTGTCTCTGTCTCTGTCTCTGTCTCTGTCTCTGTGTCTCTTCTTTCCCTGTCTCTTTCTCCACCTTGTATCTGCCTACCTACCTACCTATTTCTTGAAAAAGGGTCTCACTGTATAGTTCAGGCTGGCTTTGACTTACTATGGCCATTGACTTGTGAACATCCTATCTTAGCTTCTTGAGTGCCAGATTTATAGTCCAGTGCCAACATGTCTGGAAAAATTGAATTAAAAGAATAGGGTTTCCCTTTTAGAAAATTCTGAAATAAATAGATATAGTGGTAAACACCTGTATTTCTAGCACTTAAGAGGCTGAGGCAGTAGGAGTACAAGTATAATTACAGTATCTTGAATTAATCACAAGTGACATTTGTGAAGAATGATATAAGTTTGGGCAAATTATGGATATATTTTCATAAAATGATAATTTATTACTCATGTTACTTACTGCCCAGTTTAACTAATATGTATTAATGTTTCCTAGTGATAGTAGTCTTCTTTAAAAATGTATTTGGTTGTTACAGGGTCTCACTATGCAGCTCAGACTCGTGATCCTCCTGCTTTTATCCTCTCCAGTGCTGGGATTACAGGCGTGTACCACTACACCCAGACTTTGTGGCCAGGTCAGCCTACCCTGGGGCAGGGACTGACATAGCATATGGTGCCAGGAATCAAACTGTGGTTCCTATACTTGCCTAAGCAGGTGCTTTAGTCTGTTGAGCTGTCTCACTGGTCCCAATTTTTTCTTACTTAGTAATATAGTATTCTATTTATGGATACATAGTATAAATATCATTGCTTTGAAAAACTTCTGCATAATCTTTTTTTTTTTTTTTTTTTTTTTTTTTTTTTTTTTTTTTTTTTTTTTTTTTTTTTTTTTTTTTTTTTTTTTTTTTTTTTTTTTTTTTTTTTTTTTTTTTTTTTTTTTTTTTTAACAGAGTCTTATTATGTAGTCCAGGCTGGATATGAATTCACTATGTAGCTCAGGCTGGCCTTGCTCTCGAAGGAGCCCTCCTATATTAGCTTCCTGTGTGCTGAGATTATAGGCATGGGCTACCATGCCTTGTTTGTAATTTTATTTAGGATTAATTCTTAGGATTGTAGTTATTGATTGGTCATAAAGATTTTATTTCTGTATTTAGGACAGGGTCTATAGGGTCTCACTACATAGATCGGACTCATAGTGACTTTCCTATTTTCAGTCTCCCAAAGTGCTGGGATTGTAGGCACGTGCCACCATGCCCAGTCTCAGTTGCAGTCTTATCTTTCTCTGGGGTAGGGCCGGGCCTGACATGGCATGCTGGAGATGACCTGTGGCTGCTGCACTCTGCCTAAGCAGGTTCTTTAGTCTGCTGAGCTGTCAAACCAGCCCCATAGATATTTTGAGATGTGTGATGAATTCTGTTTCTTAAAAAGTAGGTTACTTTATGTTCACAATAGTAATTTGTTGATTCATCTATATTTCTGAGTAGATGTTAAAGACTTATGTATCTAGCATAGGTCAAGGCACTGAGAAATGTAAGAAAAAAAAATAGAATTTTTGTCCTTCTGGAGGATAGCAAGAAGATGTCAAGGAAGGTAGGTATTAATCAGATTACCACAGGGTAACCATTTTTATTCCAAAAAGAATGAATAGGGGAGTAGGGAAAGAATTGGACCAAAGAAAGATCAAAACTCAGCAGAGTAAAACATCAAATCTTGTAGTTTATGCCAAGCACCTGGACCACTTGTGAGCTGTGAGTTCCGAAGTGTTTGAGTAGCCTCACTCTTGTGGCATTACTAGTGGCAGCCCATGTAGCCTCTCTCTAGGGCTGGCTCTGTTCACTGTCTGTGGCTTTCCTTAGCAGACCGTTTGTATTTATGGTATCTCTAACTTCCTGGGGTTTCCACTGCTTTGTTGCTTCACTCTCATAGCTTCAAGCTTTGCCTTCTCAGGGGCACAATGCTTGGCCTTCCCACCTGCTTCTGAAATCTGGGTGGAAACATCTGTGACCCATTACGCTTGCATTCTAAATCACCTGTGGTTGGTGCCAAGGTCTATTACCAGCTTGAATAGTAGCCTAGTCTCCTTGCATCACAGCTGTATGCACCCTCTGAGTGCTTGGATGAATGAATTCAGGGAAACAAATCACTTAATTCTGATTTTCCCCCCCTCTTCTTACTGTAGATCTGGCTAAAAAACATGCCATGCCCTGGTCTGAATGTTGAGCTATCTTGAAATTTCATCCTTCAGCCTCCTTTAAATTCAATTGCATGCAAAGGCTTAGGACATGGATAAAATAGACAAATTCTTTGTTATAATTAAACATTGTGACCTTTTCCAGCATAATTCTTATTGCCACCTGAACCTCATTAGACTGGCCTTTGCTCTCTGCACTTCTGTTAGCATTCTGGTCTTCTGAGTACCAATCAGAATTCATGTTTAAGCAGAGGTTACAGCATTCCAGGGCTCTTCTAGCTGGCACTTTCAAATTTTTCCAATCCTCTTTTATAAATAAGTTATAAAGGCTTCTAAACCAATGGTCAGGTATACTTACAACAGCCACCCCATGTTCAGTACCAAACTTTGTATTAGTTAAGGTTCTCTAAAGGGAGTCAATAGAAGATAAATACATAATATATAAGTGGATTTATCAGTTAGGCTTACACGATCAGAGGTGGGACAGTCCACAGTGGCCATTTACAGGATCAGAGGTGGCAGAATCTGTAGTAGTTGTCTGCACTAAAAAGCTAGAAGATCCACTAGATGGCTCACTCAGCCCAAGAAAATATGGGAACTTCAGAACAGAAAGAATGAAGTATGCAGCACCAATCCAAAGTCAAAGGCTTGGAAGGTCACTGGAAGGTTGCTAAGGTGTGTGCTGTTATGAAACTGAAGAAACTGGAGATCAGTGTTTAAAGGGTTATGATTAGTGTGGTTAATATATTTAATTGTTTTAAAAGCTGTCAGACAAGCTTTTCCCATTTTATTTTTTGGAGAATTCTGTAATTATTTTTCAATTAGGCTTTAATAAAACTAATAGGTACAACATTTTTATACCTATTTGTCAACCATTTATACCTATTGCCAACCAATACTTTTTTAATTTTATTTTTTAATTTTTAAACTTTCAGTTTTTACTTTTTCTTTTTAAAAGAGAATACCAAATAGTTAAAAAGTTCGAAATGATACAGAATTTCATTAAACAGAATCGTATGAATTTGACAGTATTTGTTTTATGGCATAGTGTTATCTTCAGTTTATTTAGATTAGCAGATATATGCATGCAAAATTGGAAAAAGAAAAAAGCAAAAAAGTTATAAGTAATTAAGAAGAGAGAAAGAGGAAAGAAAAAAAGTAGAGCATTAACTGTTCCTTCCCATAGGCCAGCAGAAATCCACAGTACAGTTATCCAGCCATCCTGCATACATACATAGGTATATCTCCACCCCTCTCCCATTCTTCTCCTCACTTCAGTAATTCCTTCTGAACAGATATATTCTTTTTTGGTTTTATTTGTACTGGGGATCAAATTTAGGACCAGATTGATTCTCTTTTCACAGTATCTAATGTACACTTCAGATATTATTTACTCTCTCAGTTTCTTCCACTAAGGACACATATTTGCATAGGTGGGTCTGATTTATTTCTCTTGAGAGTATAGTCTCTAGTTGCATCCATTTACCAATAAAAGCTTCAAATTTATCATTTTTATAGCCAAATAATACTCCATTATGTAAAAATGCCACATCTTTATTCATTCCTCAGTTGGTGGGCATTTGGGTTGTTTCTAAGATCCAGCTGTGATAACTTGCACTACTGTAAACATGGGTGCACAAATATTGCTGTGGTATGGTTTCAGTTCTTCTGGAAAAATAACTAGAAATGGTTTGAATGAGGCCTGCAATCCTAGTTATTTTGTGAAATCTCCACATTGATTTCCATAGTGATTGTATCAATCTACACCCCCACTTGTCTGACAGTAGTTGAGAACGGTTCCTTTTACCCCAAGGTCACTATATCCTTGTTAGGGGAAAACTACAAGAGGAAGAGATAACAATCATAAATGTGTGTACACCCAATGTAGGAGCACCCAACTACATAAGACAAATTTTAACAAACATGAAAAATTAAATGAGCAATAATACAGTTGTAATGGGGGACTTCTACATGCCACTGTCACAAAGGAATAGTTCAACTAGGCAAAACATCAGTAAAACAATAACAGAATTAAATCAGTTGTGTGAAGAAGTGGACTTAATAGATCTATACAGAGTGTTTTATGCAGCAACAATGGAATATATGTTCTTCTCACCTGCAAATGGGTCGTTCTTCAAAATAGTCGGTATAGGGCCAGCTAGATAGCTCAGTGAACTATAGTGCTTGTTTAGGCAGGTGCAGGGACTAGGGTTTGATCCCTTGCTGTGCTGGATCTGCCCCTAGGGCAGGCTGAAATGGGGAATGAGACTGGTGGCGTGTGCCTGTAATTTCAGTGATTGAGAGCCTGAAAACAGGAGGATCACTGTAAGGCCAAATAGTGAGACCCTGTAGACTCTGTATTAAATACATTTAAAAATAAAAATAGAGGGGCCAGGGAGATGGCTCAGTGGTATAAGCACTTCCCTGGCAAGCACAAGGGTCTGACTTCAATCCACCGTTCCGGGGAAGGCGGGGAGACCATATACTAGCACATAGAGCATCAAAGAAATTGGAATTATCCCATGCAGGATATTTGACAATAGTGCAATGAAACTGGAAATTTAATAAAAGAAACCACAAAACTGCCATAAACACATTAACAGTGGATCACAGAAGAAATTGAAGAAATTATATTCTACCACAACATTCCTACCAAGTAAAGAACTATTTTATTCATAATTTCACAAGTATATAGATCACTGGACTACAGAAATAACTTGATATTTTTAATGGTGATCATTTAATATCTAGCAAAAGCATTTTTCTCTATTCCTACTTTTTAGTCTCCTACTTTCATATATCTTTTTAATATTGGTAGGTTGCCAGATAAAACTCATTCTAGATGGATCAGCTACCTTATTTGTCTTTCTGTCTCCGCTATGCGGTACAGTAGCTTGTTTGGAATTGTGATATATCTGTACCTATGTATAGGTGAAGTATTACTAGTGTTAAACTAGTTCAGTCCTGGGTACCAAAAACAGTGTTAAACTATGCCAGAAGTTACTTGCTTTTTAATATTTCTGGATAAACTTAGAAAACTTCAGGGCCAAAATGTTTAGTTGCATGGTTGAAAGACAGTGCCTTATTGATTTGAGTTCAAAGTTCTGAGTTAGATTTTATGAACTTTCTGGTAATTATTCACTCTTATGTATAGCATATCAAGGATCAGGGAAGAGGATGGTGCTATCTAGCAGTAGCTTACTTACTACATGAATACATGAAATGTCTGATAATTCTATGTCTAGGACAGAATTGACAAAGTTGCCCATATCTCATAATTCCAAGTCTACCATCTCCTTTTTCTTCTCTTACTCAATTGATCATTCTTAAGTTTTTATTTACTTGCTTTTTGGTAGTACGGGGTGTTAGACCTAACATTCCCAGCCCGTATTTAAGTGTTTAAAATCTGAAACAAGGTCTTGGTAAGTCACCTAATTTTGTGATCTGGGCTTGAATTTGGAATCCTCTTGTCTCTGTCTCTCAGAGTATTGGGATTACAGGTAAGTGCCACTTGATATCCTTGATAAGCCACTGTTCTAAGCTTTATCTCTTATTCTTTTGAGCTTATGAAATGAGCTTATCTTTGTAGTACTTTAGAGAGAGAAAACAATGAAAATAAATTTTTTCTGTCATTTTCTCATTTTTGAAATTGAGCATAAAGTTGCCGATTGCCATTGTGTCTTACTCATTTGATAACTAGTAATTAAAAGTGATTAAAAAAGGTTTTATGGGTAGTGTTTGTGTTTTAAAAATGCTATCTTTTTTTTAAACTTGAATAATTTGTGAGTCTGAGTTGTTCAGAATTAGAGCAAAGTATATACCTGAGTGAGTGTAGATCTATTTGACCCAATCCTTGATCTTTAGAGTCATGGTTCTTAATATTCTTGAGGATCTCATGTTTGGCAGTTCTGTCTCCATGTGAACTTTGAGGAAGACCTTTTATAAGATGATGAGAAAAGCTTGTTTGTTACTTCTGGGTGTTGTGTTCTCCACAGGCAGAGATTGGACACCAGAATTTTGAGGGTGGTCCTGAGAAGTTGCTCCTCTCAGCTCATGAAATGGCTGGATAGGGCCTACCGCTACTGAATTATATAGGCCAGCATCTGGGCCAGGTATAATTCTAATTTATTCAAGGAATTAATTGTTCTTTTTTTTTTTTTTGGGAGCCCATGACTGGATAAAAGCTAAGTAGTGTTACCTTTAAGGGTAGAGTAGTGCTTTGGAAGTGTGAGGAGGATAGATGTGATTTTCCTTATTAATCAAATTCTGGGTTGCAAACAACAGAAAAGGATTAAAAACTAATTTGTATTTTAACCAGCTAGATGCAGTTGAGGTGTTTGGTGCTTTGCATATCAAATTTATTGCCAGATCAATAAACACTTGAATGTTTTCTAAATCAGGCGATGATTTTGGTTTTAGTCTACAAAGAATCTCCTCACACAAAACCTCTTTTATATATTTTATTTATGTATTTATTTATTTGCGGACAGGGGATTGAACTCAGGCCCTTGCTCTTGCCAGGCAAGCACTTATTCTACTGAGTTATCTCCCGGCCCCTGAAACTTCTTTTATATAAATAATTTAATATGTTATCATGCCTGGTTATTGATTACATGACAGTTCCACCAATGGAATAAGATCACAAATTTATAATCTTTCTTGATCAGTTATTTTGATCAAATACTATATCTGTTCTACAAATACTATAATCTTTGTTGTCACCTAAAAATCTCAGGCTATTTATAGTATCATTTTCTTCCAGTGAAAATTGAATCAGTCTTTAGTAAAAAAAATATTTCCTTGTAATTTTTATGATTCCAATATCTGACTTTGGGCTGGAGGTATATAGTTCATTGGTTGGTAGAGCAGGTGCTGAGCTTGCTTAAGG
Source organism: Ctenomys sociabilis (assembly GCA_004027165.1). Classification (NCBI taxonomy): domain Eukaryota; kingdom Metazoa; phylum Chordata; class Mammalia; order Rodentia; family Ctenomyidae; genus Ctenomys; species Ctenomys sociabilis. Next base: position 49,997 of record PVKA01013142.1, read on the forward strand.
ACTTGGTTTCAATTTCTAGCACCAGATATACAAACAACCACCTGAATACATCATGGCAGGATTTGATCCTTTGCTCTTTTGGTTCCTTGAGAAAGTGAAACAGAAAAGGTAGCACTGACAGAGGTTTTGGTATAGAGAAAGGGAATGAGAGAGTGGGGGATGCTAGGGTCAGGAGTGGAGGGAGAATAGAAGCTCTTGTGTAAGAAAGGTGTGGTATACTCATAAAGACAGGCGGTGTAACCTGGTCTTAACCCTAAACTCATTGACACTGGCTTTAGAATTGAGTTGAGTCATATTTGCTTGGAGACACTTCGAACTTTTATGAAGTTATTATGGTTTTTTAGTGAAATTTTGAGATAACTACAGTATTAGGTTTAACTATGAAGACAATGCTGAAAAAGAATCTCTTTTTTTTTTAATTAATTAAATTTTAGTTTTATGAGATAAACTCTTACTACATAGTTCAGGCTTGCCTTGAACTCATGGCAGTCCTCTTGCCTCAGCCTCCCAAGGGCTAGGATTACAGGCTTGTGCCTTAACACCCAAATGATGTGTATTTCGTGTGTTTATTTACTTTTTTTTGAGACAGGGTTTTTCTGTATAGTTCAGGTTGGTCTCTAACTCACTATGTAGTGCAAACAAGCGTGCCTTGAACTGGCGATCCTCCTGCCTCAGCTTTCTGAATGCTGAGATTATAGTACAAGACCACATCCGGCTTCTGTGTATTTTAAAAACATGCATTTGGTTTGAAGAAAACAGTTCGAAGGACTAGTGAGGTAGCTCAATGAACGAAGCACCTGCTTAGGCAAACTCAAGGACCCAGATTTGATAGCCACCACCACATGCCATGCAGGCCCCACTCCCTGAGTGTGCTGAGCCAGTCAGTGAGACCAGGTGTCATGGCTTACACCTGTAATCTGTTTGTAATGTCAGCCCTGGGAGGCTGAAAACAAGAGGATCACTAGGAGTCCAAGCTGTGTAGTAAGACCCTGTACCAAATACATTAAAACCAAACAACAACAAAAGCATTTTGAATAAGTTTATACTTGAGTAATTTTATTATTTGCTTATAGAGTTTACTTACTATCCTCAGAATGAGCTTTTGAAGAAAGCCCCAGTATCTTGTTTTTCTTTGGATAATTTTCAGTGATTCTTTGTTCTAGTTTTGCCTTGTGTATGATCTTACTGTGTTTTGTTTCTATGTGGAGATCACGGATGATGTAGCAGATAGTTTCAGACACATATCTTATGACACGTGATGCTCAGCTTTTGACTTGGGGCTTTATTGGCTTTGAACTAATTTGGACGTAGGATTGCAAAGTTCTTTAATATTTTGTGCATATAGTTTGCAGAAAATAATATACTTATTAATAAATTTATATTTATAAATTCTAGATGTTGCCTGATACCTTTTCAAAGGTGTTTGCTAGTTTTTTTTTGGTCTTTCTGAGACAGGGTCTTGCTATACACCCCCGGCTGGACATGAGCTCACTTTGTAGCTCAGACTGGTCTGGAACTCGCAACAATCTTCCTGCTTCAGCTTCCCAAGTGCTGCAGTTATAGCAGCACCACACCCAGCCTCTAGGTTTTTTTTTTGTCCCAAAGAATTGGTCAGGACAAGAGCAATAGGTATAGTAATGACATTTTACATTTATTAAAGGTAGGAAAAGAAACATGCTCTGCAGAAGGAGTGTGGGACAGTTAGAAATAGTAAGGGAGGCATACTATACAGTATGAGAGCAGACCACTATGGCCAGGAGCTCAATGGTGGCTATCATTTGTATCCTCCACTTCTCAGGCTATCATCAACTCTAGGCCATTCTGCCAAAAACCTGATTGCATCCTTGCAAGAATTGAAGATAGCATTCTCTGATTAGTTTCAGATGTGAGCTTTTGGAAACTTTTTCTGTGTGCTTCCTGGATTTTAGTTATTGATAGGTCCTCAGCCTGTTTGCATAGTCCTAATCTCCTGTCTCATAGGGATTAGGGCCTGGTATCTTTTGGGGTACCATTCAGCCCACTCTAGTCTGCCCTCTGGTTTCTAAATACTGAATTCACATGCATCCTCTTTCTAAATGTGTTTATACTATCTTAACATTCTAAAAGTTTTACCTTATTATGCTGTCAACTGAGATTAAAATATTATGTGAATGTCAGTTTAGAAGACCTCAGTCTTATCAAAATCAGTTTTGTCCAGTAGGGATGACTTAAAGTATTGCAATGTTCCATACCTGTAATTGTTACATTGGGGAGGCTGAGGCAGGAGGATCTTTTTAAGTTTGAGGCCAGCCTGTGCTACATAGTGAAGTCAAGGTCAGTTTAAACTATGTAACAAGACTCTGTCTCAAAAAAAGGGGAAAAATAGAAGACTCAGGACTATCCATTCATAAATAATAATCTTTTTCCACTTTTGGACATAAAAACTAGAAGACAAGCTGATGTATGTGTTTCAGAACAGTGGTGGAGCAAGTGTTGAGTTACAGATATTCTTATTAAAAAAACAGGAGAAAATTGAAGGAAAGACACCTAAGTCTGATGTAATCACAATACAGCATAATAAATTTGGTTAGGTATGGAAATAAACCTCTGCCTTAAAATATTAGAGACCAGTTTCCAATAAGTGAAAAAATAGAATCATTAAAACTATTTTTGGATATGTTACTGAACTCTTATCAGAAGATTCTGTCAGTTTACTTTCCTGTAAGCAGTTTATTAATGATTGTTTTATGAAATCATTCTGGTCAACATGGTACCTATACACATTCCTATTTCTTATATAAAAACCTCAAGACTTTACCAACCTCACATGAGCAAAAGTTTTAAAATATTTTTGGTGTTAATATATTTTCACATTTTTTTTTTTTTCTAGGTTGTATGTTCATATCCTTGTCAAGTTTTTGTTCCATGATTTGTGTGATGTCTTTGTATATTAGAAGTTCCTGATTTTGTATTGTAAGGATTTACCATATTTTAAGTTTTTAAACTTTATCTTTGGTAATATATACTTTTTTGTTTTTGGTGCTGAGGACAGAATCCAAGGCTTCCTGCTTGCTAGGCAAACTTTCCAACGCAGAGCCAAATCCTCACCCCCACTTTTTGTTTTTACTATGGGGAAACCTTCCATTTTTCATAGAGAACCATTTGCAGATATAGTTTTCATGTCCTTTACTGCTGTCAGATAAGAATGATTTAAAATGTGTTTGACACCTGAAAGGTATTCTCGTAGAAAATTCATGTTCTACTGTTTTTGAAAATGAATGTATGGAGTATTCCTGGGAATTTACACAGTCCTAGAGAAAGGCCCATTGCTGATAGCTGATCTGGGAGTTGTGGCATAGAGCTTTGTGGTCTTACTCTTGTATCCCTTCCAAGATCTTCTGAATCCACTGAAGTGGGAAAAAGGATTACAATTTTTTAAAAAGTAGGTTGATACACATATAATAAATTTTGAAGATTGAGTGCAGGTAGAAAGAAGTGCTATTAATGTGAACTTAAAGCCAAGACTTGCTGCAAATCCTTACAGCTCAAATTCTGTTAACGAGTATCTATATAAAGTATAAAAACATGATTGAGTAATTTGTATTGATAAAGAAATGTGGCTCGTAAACAAGAAGTGCCATCTTCAGGTGTGGTGGTGTAGTCCTATAATCCCAGCACTAGAGAGGCTGATGTAGGAGGATTGTGAGTTTGAAGCCAGCCTGGATCACATGGTGAGTTCAGTGCCACCCTGCGCTACATTGCAAACCTGGTCTCAAAAACCAGCCAGCCACCCACCCACCCACCCAACCAACCAGCTAACCTCAGAACAAACAAACTGAAAAAGAAAAGAAGAAATAGTGTCATGGTCTATTTAAATTACAGAGAAAACACACATTTGTATTTGTATGTAGAAAAAAGTATGTAGTAAAAAGTAGACGATTATTTGGGGGTAATTGGATTAATAAGTATATAATTTCTTAGAAAATGCTATGTGTTATATACATTTATATTTATAAATCTTGTGTATGTTAATCTCTTAATTTTCTGGCTTTTCTATAGTAAACATGTTTTATAAATAAAAAGTTACCTCTCCTTCACATCCTAAAGAAACTGCTTCAACAATATATTATTGTCAATACCTGTGTTATTAACTTGAGTTTGACTGTCCCATAATGGATTTAACCCATTATGGTTGCAGAATGCTTCAGTTCGTAAATGAATATTTATATTAAACTTGAGGCAAAATAGTTTTTGTTATTAAGGATATTAAATTATAGCCCTGGAGTTAAAACATTTTATAAGTTTTTGGTAGATCTGGTGAAATAAATCATCTTACAGTGACTGGTATTTTCCTTTGCAGAAGAGTGTTAATACCTTTGAAAAGTGTAAACTTGAAGCACTGAGCATGATTATGTAATAGATTGTAGTGTAATGAGTGATTTATGTTTAGTAACAAATTTAGATGATTTTCATTTATTTTCTTATTTTTAAGAAATTCATTATTGACTTTCAAAATACTGTCTTAATTATTTGTTTAAGCAAATTTTTCTGTCAGTATGAATTTCTTATGCTATCAGAAAGTTCTTGTTCTATAATACTTGGAACTTTTACTTCTTATTTGTTATTTCTCAGGTAAACGCAAAGCACTGAAGTTGAATTTTGCAAACCCACCTGTCAAATCTACAGCAAGGTTTACTCTGAATCCCAATACTACAGGAGTCCAAAACCCACACATGTGAGTATTCTTCTTAATCAAATAAAAGACTCAACTCAAGCAAAGGATTTTTCCAAGCTGAGAGATTGATATTTCCATTATCTTATGAAATAAATAGAAAGTAACTGATTCTCTAGTCTTAAACTGGTGAATGCAGTTTGCTCTTTTAAAAGTTTACTTAGAAACAAAGAGCTAAACATCCAAATACATGCATATATTTTTGATACCTCTTACTAAACGCTGAGATTGTTTATCCTTTTTCTTCTGGTTTTCCAATTTGATTGCAAGTTGTATTTAGGAAATTTACATGTTGTCTACCCATGTAAATGCTCAGCACTTGCTAATCAGTGCAATAGATTTCCCTTTTTACCTACCTTTTCTTACATACCTACCTACCTATCTTTTTTGGTGAGGAAAGTGAGCCAGATTATTTGTTCATTTCTTTCATTTTGATTGTATCCTTGAACTAACATTTTTTGCTATAGTCCTTAAACACTACACAGCTGTAGTCAACCACTTTTATGCCTTATACAGAGAGGCCCTTCCATTTTCCCAAGTTCTTATTGCTGTCAACTTTAATTAATTTAGTGCTCAGCACAAAGGATCACTTCTGGTTTAGTACACATACTAAGTTCACCATAGTTGGGTATAAGCAAGCACATAAAGTTGGGCTGAGTAGAAAAATTCATCTCAAAATTTCAGTTGCTTTTGCAATAAATACCATCTTAGTATTCTCTTGGTTTATTGTAATTCTGGATTTGCAAACTGCTAAATGAAGCTCTCCATCTACCTTCCTGTCAGTGTGAAACTGACTAGTCTCATAAATGTCCAGGTTTGTCAGACTATTAAGTTTCATCCATGGAAAGAGTGAGGGAATATCCAGCAATTTAAGTCATCAGTCTCTTTCTTTTAGAAAGCTAAGTTCCTGTAAAATTTCCATGTCCTAGTAAGTCAAATGAATTGTGTACATGTTAGTATGTAGATGTCAGCATTTTTTTTTTTTTTTTTTTTTT